>ML285674.1:788-38879 GCA_005239495.1 Nicotiana undulata
CCGGGAAGTTGATTCTACGCGAGGTGAGTCTCCTTTCCAACCTTGTAAGAGGGAATTTTCCCCATAGGTAAATGTAAACAATTGAGTTGTCCTTATTTGCGGGGGCTACGTACGCGCAAGGTGACGAGAGTCTGTGCGTAGCTACTACTCTGTTGTGTCGGGTAGAATTTAGGACTTCACAAGCATGCTTCTATGTGCTTTACCTGTATCCTTACTTGTGTTCCTGGTTGCTTATTAGCCTTGAAATTAACATGAGAATTTCGGAAGCTATGTGTAAGTTTAAGTGTTTAAATCCCTGAATTTAAGAATAATCCATGATAAATTCCTGAATTTCCTGATAATTCTGTGTATGTCTACGAGCACCCGTGTCGCGTGTATAATTCGCGAGCGGGGTAGCCTTATATTTATGTCAACCGCGTCGCATGATCGATTCGCGAGCGGGGTAATAGATGCATCTATGGTTCGTGCCGCTTGACCCTCGATAGTGCACATTTAAATTTCTGCGTCGCTTCGGCCGTACACCTCGGCATATTATATGATATGTGCTTGATTGAGAGTCTTATTACTATTCTTACCAATTAAATTGTTCTGTGAGAAAGAAACTTGTGATTTTTGTTAAATATTGTTACTTGGCCCTTGCAGGGAGATCGTTATCTTTATATACTGATGCTTCATGTCTACTTGCTTTCCATAAATGTTATTACTGTTTAGATTCATTAAATCATATTATTGATGACGACCCTAGTGAGTAACACGTCTACCTCTCGTCACTACTTCTTCGAGTTTAGACGGGATACTCACTGGGTACATATTTTTTTATATGTACTCACGCTACACTTCTGTACTTAATTGTACAGGTTCTGAGGTTGTTGCACCTGGTCACCATTCGGGTGTTCGTCGCTGAGAGTACTACCGGGATTTGACTACACGGTGAGCTGCTCTTCCTGGCGTTCTGCAGCGGCACTGTGGAGCTTCTATTATTTTTGGGATATTTCTGTCTACCCCCTTTCAGACAGTTGTACATTCATTTTGTCTATTTGTATATTCCACTAGTCGCCTGTGGGCTTGTGACACTAGGTCTTGGCACCCGTAGTTGATTCTCTAGTATTTTGCTAATTCCGTTTATGCTGGCAAATGATTTTGGGTTATTTTAAATCAACTTGCTTCGTTTCCTCACTTTTAGTAAAGGACTCCTTAAATTTAAAAACTGGGTAAGTGTTTGAACATCTCATTTGTTAAAGTAATTTCGTTAGTAACTAGTGTTGGCTTGCCTGACTACGGTGTTGGGCGCCATCACGACCTGAGTAGGAATTTGGGTCGTGACATTTACTCTCTTCCTCACAATGCAATGAATGAAATGAATACACAGCATCACACTTCGTGCTTTACACTCTTCCTCACCCAATCAACATCAAACAACAACTTGGCAAGGAAATCGACAGTAGGAAGTACAACTCATAACCACGACAGGGGAACAACAATCGAAATGATACCGTCTCGGCAAGGGACTCAGCTATAACCAATTTCTTTCGAGTATATAACTTAATAAAAACAATCCTCAACTGAAAATAACTTATCACATGTCCTTTATCAAGTACTTTCAACAGTTGAATAACTTCCAAAATGAAATCTACTTCATAACACAATGAATATCGAAGAAAACATGTAATACATCAAAACCGACTCACGGGCATGCTTGACAAGCAATATATAGGTACTCGTCACCTCACCTATACATTAAACATGGTATAAACAAGTAGCACATACGACTCAACACATATTCCCTCAAGCTAAGGTTAGGCCAAACACTTACCTCGATGCCACGAACACAATCAAGCCTCTACTACCTCTTGACTCCACCACCAACTCGCTCGTATCTAGCCACAAGTTACTTAATTATATCAATAAATGTTGAATGAATAAGTTCTAATGCTTGGAAATGAGTTTCGCTAAAGTTTTCTCAAAAAGTCGAAAATCGACCTCTGGCCCGCTTGGTCCAAACCCGAAATTCTGACCAAAACCCGATTACCTATTCACCCCCGAGCCCGGGTATATAATTAGTTTTGGAATCCGACCCCAAATTGAGGTCTAACTTCCCAAATTTCAATATTCTTAGGTTTTACACAAAATTTCCAATTCCCCCACGAAAACCCTAGATTCTAGGATGAGATCTTGTAAAAATAAGTTAAGGAGTAAAGAAAATGAATTAGAAATCACTTACAAATGTTTTGGATAAGAGAGAGTGTTTAGAAAATCGACTCTTGTGTTTTTAGGGTTTTGAAAAATAGAAAATAACTGAAAAATCCCGTTTATATATACTCCTCCCAGGCCTCCACCGCGGACCGCGCTAGAGCGATTGCGGTCGCGAAGGCCTCAACTGCGAACCTCTCTGAAACTCCCCCACCGCGAACCGCGCTGGGGCGACCGCGAAGGTCCATCGCGGACTGCGAAAGGTCGACCGCGGACCTCGCTACAGGTTCAGAGACATGGCCCCCTTTCTAATCTGCAACTGCTGTGTTCTAAGTCTAAAAACACCCCGACACCTACCCGAAACTCCCCCGAACCCTCGGGGCTCAACACCAATTATACACACAACCTCAAAAATATCCTACGGGCGCACTCGTGCAGTCACACCACCAAAATAACATCAAAACCCACGAATTAGGCCTCGAAATCATTGTAATATTTCACAACATCTTAAACTCTCATATTTTCCACTTTTAGTCCGAATCACGTCAAACTTAGTCTGTTTCTTACCAAATTACACAAATAACTCATAATAAACATATTGAACCTGTTCCGGGCTCCTGAACCACAATACGGGCCCGATCACACAGGCTTCACATCAAATTTCATTTTCGAAAGCCTTTATATTTTTTCAGAAAATAATTTTCTTTAAAAATTCATTTCTCGGACTTGGGACCTCGGAATTCGACCCCGGGCATATGCCCAAGTCCCATATTTTTCTACGGACCCTCTGGGACCGTCGAATCACGGGTCCGGGTCCGTTTACTAAAAAAGATGACCAAAGTCAACTGTATTCAAATAATCATCATAAATTCAACATTTTATCAATTTTTTTCACATAAAGGCTCCCCGGCTACGCGCCCGGGCTGCGCACACATATTGAGGTGAGATAAACGGAGGCTTTCATGGCCTCGGAACGCAGATTTAGTTAAAATTACACGGGATGACCTTTTGGGTCATCACAATCTCCACCTCTAAAACAAACGTTCGTCCTCGAACGGACATAGAAAGGTACCTGAATCGGGGAAAAGATGGGGATATCGGCTCCGCATATCAAACTCGAACTCCCAGGTTACTGCCTGAACAGGCTGACCTCTCCACTAAACACGGACCGAAGGATAACTCTTCGATCTCAGCTGACGAACCTGCCGAGCCAATATGGCTACCAGATCCTCCTCGTAAGACATGTCCAACTAGACACCACTGAAGTCAAGTACATGAGATGGATCTGCAATATACCTCCGAAGCATAGATACGTGAAACACAGGGTGTACGACTGATAAACTTGGTGGCAAGGCAAGTCTGTAGGCCACCTCCCCTACCTTATCAAGAATCTCAAATGGACCAATGTACCTAGGGCTCAACTTGCCCTTCTTTCCGAACCTCATCATGCCCTTCATGGGCGACACCCGAAGAAATACCCGATCTCCTATCATAAATGCCAAATCTCGAACCCTGCGATCCACATAACTCTTCTGCCTGGACTGAGCTGTACGAAGTCTATCCTGAATGACCTTTACCTTGTCCAAGGCATCCTGGACTAACTCAGAATCAACAATCTAGCCTCTCCCGGCTCAAACCATCCGACTGGCGACCGACACCGCCTACCATACAATGCCTCATACGGAGCCATCTAAATGCTCGACTGATAACTGTTATTGTAGGCAAACTTAGCTAAGGGCAAGAACTGATCCCATAATCCTCCAAAGTCAATGACACATGCCCGCAACATATCCTCCAAAATCTGAATGGTACGCTCAGACTGTCCGTCCATCTGAGGATGAAATGTTGTGCTCAACTCAACCTGTGTGCCCAACTCACGCTGAAATACTCTCCAGAAATGGGAGGTAAACTGAGTACCTCGGTCTGAAATAATGGATACGGGCACGCCATGCAATCGAACAATCTCTCTCATATAGATCTTTGCCAACTTCTCCGCTGAATATGAAACTGATACAGGAATGAAGTATGATGACTTGGTAAGCCTATCCACAATGACCCACACCGCATCAAACATCCTCTGAGTCCGTGGAAGCCCAACTACGAAATCCATAGTGATACGCTCCCACTTCCACTCGGGAAGCTGAATCTGCTNAGCAAGTCCTGGTACATCTTTATGGCGCCAGGATGAATGGAATACCGGGAACTATGGGCCTCCTACAGTATCAACTCACAAATACTTTCAACATCCGGTACACAAATACGACCTTGCATCCTCAAAACTCCCTCATCATCAATTGTGACCCGCTTGGCACCTCCGTGTCGAACCGTATCTCTAAGAACACATAAATGACGATCATCATACTGCCTGGCCCGAATACGATCATACAATGAGGAACGAGCCACAGTATAGGCCAAGACACTACCAGTCTCGGAAACCTCCAACCTCATAAATCGGTTGGCCAAGGCCTGAGCCTCCAAAGCAAACGGTCGCTCTCTGACTGATATATAGGCAAGACTACCCATGCTGGCTGACTTCCGGCTCAAAGCATCGGCCACTATATTGGCCTTTCCCGGATGATATAAGATGGTAATGTCATAATCCTTCAACAGCTCTAACCATCTCCTCTGCCTCATGTTCAACTCTTTCTGCTTGAACAGATACTACAAACTCTTATGATCCGTGAACACTTCACATGGCACCCTATACAGATAATGCCTCCAAATCTTCAACGCATGAACAATAGATGCTAACTCCAAATCATGAACTGGATAGTTCTTCTCGTGAACCTTCAACTGACGTGAGGCATAAGCTATAACCTTGCCATCCTGCATCAACACTGCGCCAAGTCCAACCCGTGAAGAATCATAATACACGGTGTAAGGCCCTGAACCTGTGGGCAAAACTAACATCGGTGTCGTGGTCAAGGCTGTCTTGAGCTTCTAAAAGCTCGCCTCACACTCATCATACCACCTGAACTGGGCACCCTTATGAGTCAACCTGGTCATCGGGGTGGCGATAGATGAAAAGCCCTCCACAAATCGGCGATAATAACCTGTTAAGCCCAAGAAACTCCGAATCTCTATAGCTGAAGTGGGCCTAGGCCAATCTCTGACGGCTGGAATTTTCTTGGGATCCACCTGAGTACCCTCTACCAACACAATATGGCCTAGGAATGCCACCGAACTCAACTAGAATTTACACTTAGAAAATTTGGCATACAACTGACTATCCCTCAGAGTCTGGAGAACGACTCGAATGTGCTGCTCATGATCCTCCCGGCTACGGGAGTAAATCAAAATATCATCAATGAAGACTATAACAAACGAGTCCAAATAGGGCCTGAACACTCGGTTCATCAACTCCATAAAAGCAGCGGGCGCATTTGTCAACCCAAATGACATCACCAAGAACTCATAATGCCCGTACCGAGTGCGAAAGACTGTCTTAGGGACATCAGACGCCCTAATCCTCAGCTGATGGTAACCAGATCTCAAGTCTATCTTGGAAAACACTGTAGCACCCTGAAGCTGGTCAAATAGATCATCAATCCTCGGCAAAGGATACTTATTCTTGATAGTAACCTTGTTCAACTGCCGGTAGTAAATACACATCCTCATTGAGCCATCTTTCTTCTTAACGAACAACGCTGGGGCACCCCAAGGAGAAACACTAGGCCTAATGAAGCCTTTATCCAACAAATCCTGCAACTGATCTTTCAACTCCTTCAACTCTGGTGGGGCCATATGATACGGCGGAGTAGAAATGGGCTGAGTGCCCGGAGCTACCTCAATACAAAAATCAATATCCCTGTCAGGTGGCATACCCGGCAAGTCAGCAGGGAATACCTCTGGAAACTCACGAACCACGGTCACAGACTCCATAGAAGGAACCACGGCACTAGAATCACGAACATAGGCCAAATAGGCCAAGCAACCTTTCTTGACCATGCGTCGAGCCTTCATATATGAAATAACTCTACCGGAAGAATGACTAGGAGACCTTATCCACTCCAAACGAGGTACTCCCAGTAAGGCCAAAATTAGTCTTGGCATGACAATCCATAATAGCATGATAGGGGGACAACCAATTCATCCCCAAAATGACATCAAAGTCAACCATATCAAGAAGCAAAAGATCTACCTGAGTCTCCAAACCACCAATAACTACTAAGCATGAACGGTAGACTCGATCTACCACAATAGAGTCACCCACCGGTATGGATACATATACGGGAGTACTCAGGGAATCGCGGGGCATAATCAGATAAGGGGCGAAATATGAAGACACATAGGAGAATGTAGACCCCGGATCAAACAAAACTGAAGCATCTCTACTACAAACTGAAACCGTACTTGTGATGACTGCATCGGAGGCCTCAGCCTCAGGCCTGGCAGGAATAGCATAGCATCGGGGCGGATCCCCTCCAACCTGAACATCTCTAGGTCGACCTACTGCGGGTTGACCCCTACCTCTCATAGCCTGACCTCAACCTCTAACCGTTGGGCTCCACCTCTGGCACCTCGACCTCCACCCCTAGCTGGCTGAGGGGGCGGGGGTCCACCTGGTGCGGGAATCATAGTACGGGAACCCGGATGCTGAGAGCTACTGGAGGCTCGGGGGAAATATCTAGCAATGTGCCTCGAAACACCACAAGAGTAACAAGACCTCTGCTGCTGAGACTGCTGGTCCTGGAACTGTCCTTGTCGACTAGAATAACCACCCTGGAAGCCCTGAAGCGGCGGTGCACTGATAGGAGGTGGTGGTGCATTAATAGGAGGTGGTGGTGCACTGGGGGATACCTGAAGTGCCGACTGGTATGGTCTAGGAGTATGACCTCGGCCAAAAGAATCTCTGCCTCCAAATAAGGCGCCACTGAATAGACCGAAATGACGAGGTCTCTTGTCATCCCCCTGACCACTACCCTGTGAAAAAACCATCTCAATACGCCTGGCCACATTGGCCGCCTCCTGGAATGAAATAATAATACCTGACTCTCTGGCCATCTGGAGTCTAATAGGCTGAGCCAACCCCTCAATAGACCTCATCACTCTCTCTCGATCCGTGGGGAGTATCATGATAGCATGTCGGGCCAGAGTGATGAACCTGGTCTCATACTATGTAACAGTCATAGATCCCTGCTGGAGGCACTCAAACTGCCTCCGAAGAACCTCCCTCTGAGTAACTGGAAGAAACTTCCCCAAGAACAACTCGGAGAACTGAGCCCAAGTCAAAGCTGCAGACCCAGCTGGTATGGTCAAACAATAGTCCCTCCACTAAGTCTTGGCGGTACCAGAAAGACGAAACGTGGCAAAATCAACTCCATTGGACTCTACGATGCCCATGTTCCGAAGAACCTCATAACAACTGTCCAAGCAATCCTAGGGATCCTCTGATGGTGCACCAGTAAAAGTAGTAGGGAATAACTTGGTGAACCAATCCAATCTTCATAGGGCATCAGCAGACATGGTTGCTCCCTCAACTGCCGGTGCTACAATACCCTGCTGAACGGCTCCAGCTGTCTAAGGCGTTGGAGTCTGGAACTGAGTGGCTAACTACTCTGGTGTGCGAGTAGAAGGAGCCTGGGGCCCTCCCCCAGCCTGAGAGACGGCTAGTGCAGTAGGAAGAAGACCGGCCTGAGCCACGCTCTCCATAAGTCCCACTAAGCGGACAAGGGCGTCCTGGATAACCGGGGTGGCAATGAACCCCTCTAGGACCTGAGCTGGTCCAACTGGAACCGTATGGGCAGGAACCTCACCGGCAAAGTCTACCTGTGGGTCCTCTACTGGGGCTGCTGCTCTAGGCTGAGCCCTGCCCCTGCCTCGGCCTCTATCACGGACTCGGCCTCGTCCTTGGCCCCTCGTAGGAGCTGCAACAGGAGGATCAGGCTGCTGATCGGTAGATGAGGAAGCACGCGTTCTCTCCATCTGCGAGAGAATAGAATAGAGACTCAATCAACATTTAGAATTCAAATCGCACGACAGAGAAGAGGAAAAAGTGAAGTTATTCCTAACTTTGCAGCCTCTGGGGGATAAGTACAGACGTCTCCGTACCGATCCCTCAGACTCTACCAAGTTTGTTCGTGAGTTGTGAGACCTAAGCAACCTAGGGCTCTGATACCAACTTGTCACGACCCAAAATCCCTCCTTCAGGATGTGATGGCGTCTAACGTTGTACCCGCTAGACAAGCCAATGTTTTGGGCTAAATTTGCTATTTTCTTTATTTACGACATCAAAGGAAAATAGTAAGTAAGAACAATTAAATAAGAATGCGGAAGCTACGAGTTTAACAACTTAATGTAATAAATATTGCAAAATTTCCGTACATAAACCCCCAGAACTGGTGACACAAATCTCACAGACAGTCTAAGTTTTCTACAACAAGGGTCTGGAATGAACGAGTACAACTGTCTGGAATGAACGAGTACAACTGTCTGGAAATACAAATAAGACAGAAAGGAAAATATGGATGGTGACGCCAAGGCCCACGAACGTCTGCGGGACTACCTCGGTGTCGCCTGTGTGGACTGAAGGATACTCCCTCTATCAGTGTCCACTGGGTCCGGCTCTGTAATTTGCACGACATAAAGAAGTGCAGGTGTAACATCAATACAACCGACCCCATGTACTGAGTAAGTGCCGAGCCTAACCTCGACGAAGTAGTGACGAGGCTAGACACGACAATAACAAATTACCTGTACAGTTCTACAATATATAACAGGGAAATAACAGAAAATAAACAATTAAGTACGGCAAGGCAGGGGACAGATAATAGGAAAACAAGAGAGAATAGTAATGAATCACTGAGCAATGCAACAATATAAAAGAGTAAAAAAAAGTCAACAAGAAGTAACATCACAAACAAATATGTACACGGCATCACCCTTCGTGCTTTACTTTCATCATTACCGAAACAAGTACACGACATCACCCTTCGTGCTTTTACTCTCGTCCTCACAATGCAATACATGAAATGGATACACGGCATCACCCTTCGTGATTTTACTCTCGTCTTCACAATGCAATAAATAAATAAAAGGGCACGACATGTTCCTTCGTGCTTTTCAATGTAAAATCATGGCACGACATCACCCTTCGTGCTTTTACTCTCTTCCTCACAATGCAATGAATGAAATGAATACACGGCATCACCCTTCGTGCTTTACACTCTTCCTCACCCAATCAACAACAAACAACAACTTGGCAAGTAAATCGACAGTAGGAAGTACAACTCATAACCACCCGGCAGGGGAACAACAAATCGAAATGATACCGTCCCGGCAAAGGGACTCAGCTATAACCAATTTCTTTCGAGTATATAGCTTAATAAAAACAATACTCAACTGAAAATAACTTATCACATGTCCTTTATCAAGTATTTTCAACAATTGAATAACTTCCAAAATGAAATCTACTTCATAACACAATGAATATCGAAGAAAACATGTAATACATCAAAACCGACTCACGGGCATGCTTGACAAACAATATATTAGTACTCGTCACCTCACCTATACATTTAACATGGTATAAACAAGTAGCACATACGACTCAACACCTATTCCCTCAAGCTAAGGTTAGGCCAAACACTTACCTCCATGCCACGAACACAATCAAGCCTCTACTACCGCTTTACCTCTTGACTCCACCACCAACCCGCTCGTATCTAGTCACAAGTTACTTAATTATATCAATAAATGCTAAATGAATAAGTTCTAATGCTTGGAGATGAGTTTCGCTAAAGTTTTCTCAAAAAGTCAAAAATCGACCCCGGGCCCGCTTGGTCCAAACTCGAAATTCAGACCAAAACCCGATTACCCATTCACCCCCGAGCCCGGGTATATAATTAGTTTTGGAATCCGACCCAAAATTGAGATCTAACTTCCCAAAATTTAAATATTCTTAGGTTTTACCCAAAATTCCCAATTCCCCCACGAAAACCCTAGATTCTAGGATGAGATCTTGTAAAAAGAAGTTAAGGAGTAAAGAAAATGAGTTAGAAATCACTTACAAATGTTTTGGAGAAGAAAGAGTGTTTAGAAAATCGCCTATTGTGTTTTTAGGATTTTGAAAAATAGAAAATAACTGAAAATCCCGTTTATATATACTCCTCCCAGGCCTCCACCACGGACCGCGCTAGAGCGACCGCGGCCGCAAAGGACTCAACTGCGAACCTCTCTGAAACTCCCCCACCGCGGGCCACGCTGGGACGACCGCGGACCGCTAAAGGTCGACCGCAGACCTCGCTACATGTTCAAAGACCTGGCCCCCTTTCTAATCTGCAATTGCTGTGTTCTAAGTCTAAAATCACACCGGAACCTACCCAAAACTCCCCCGAACCCTCGGGGATCAACACCAATTATACACACAACCTCAAAGACATCCTACGGGCGCACTCGTGCATTCACACCACCAAAATAACATCAAAATGCACGAATTAGGCCTCGAAATTATTGTAATATTTCACAACATCTTAAACTCTCATATTTTCCACTTTTAGTCCGAATCACGTCAAGCTTAGTCCGTTTCTTACCAAATTCCATAGATAACTCATAATAAACATATTAAACCTGTTCCGGGCTCCGGAACCACAATACGGGCCCGATCACACATGCTTCACATCAAATTTTATTTTCAAAAGCCTTTATATTTTTTTCAGAAAATAATTTTCTTTAAAAATTTATTTCTCGGACTTGGGACCTCAGAATTAGACCCGGGCATACGCCCAAGTCACATATTTTCCTACGGACCCTCCGGGACCGTCAAATCACGGGTCCTGGTCCGTTTACCAAAAATGTTGACCAAAGTCAACTGTATTCAAATAATCATCATAAATTTAACATTTAATCAATTTTTCCACATAAAGGCTCCCCGACTACGCGCCCGAGCTGCGCACACATATCGAGGTAAGATAAACGGAGGCTTTCAGGGCCTCAGACTGCAGATTTAGTTAAAATTACACGGGATGACCTTTTGGGTCATCACATTTAGTCATACTAGTTTTTTTTGCATATGATTTAGTAGTTTCTTAATGGGCGTGCTAAAAGAAAACTGGACACTTATTGTGAAACGGAGGGAGTATGATTTATTGTGCTCAAACAAGACAGATCACAACATGATATGTTTAGTATTGTTTAATATTGACAACGAAAGGAAATGCAAGACTAAAATCAAGGGGTTAGGTTGCTACAAATATAAAAAAAAAATAGGTTATGCACTACGAGAGTTGAACAATAATTTCATATCCTACTTCATAATTAATATCTAATGCTATATAATTTTTATCTGAGAGGTTTATATTTTAAGGTTATTTGCACATGATTCAAATAACCTATATCACAATTTAACATGATTTGTGCCCGCGCATTGCGCGGGTACTGATACTAGTTGTATTAAAAGGAGAGCAGTGAAGCATGTGGTTAAACCAAGTGGCAAGATAAAAAGAAGTTACTTGGAAATTTTAAGACAACATTAAAAATTTAAATTATAAATGAAAACATAATTAATGAAAGTAATTTAATAAATCTTATACTCAATCTAAATAAATCTTAGACAAATCTAATCTATATATCTACATTTAAATTTAAATTTATATGTATATCTGTAGCTATATCTATATTTATATCTATATTGATCCACCCATAGATTTTTTTTTCTATATTAGCTAGAAATATGGAGGTAAAAAATTAACTAAAAATTATAATAGAAAAAAATAAAAAAATATAGAAAGACATAGATTGAGATAACCTATAACTATTTATACTTTGGAGTAAGTTAAAATAAAATTAAAATTTACTCAAGATATTAAATATTTATTAAGTTTAAAATTAAATAAACTCAAGCGGCAAAATAAGATCTTACATAAAGTATATAAAATGTTTATAAGGAAAGAAAAACTTAAAATAATTAGTAAAAAAATATTTTAATAACAAGAATAATAATGTCATATTAATATTGATAAATCGGGCAAATAAATATTATATACGTAAATATTACTATAACATTCAAATATAATGGATTCAAACAATTAAGAAATATTTTTTTTGTGATTAATATTTGAATTGAATGCAGTTAGTTTAAGTTTGAAATCATAACATAACTTTTTGAAAATGTAGTCAAATTTAGAAAATAGAATAAAAAACTTATTTGAATTTGAGAAAGTTTTTAAAATTTTAACTATATTATATTAGAATGAGTGTGGTAGAAATAGATATTAAATTCAAACAATCTAATAAAAATCCACATGCCAATATAATAATATTAGTTATTTATAATATAATATCAAAAATAAAAAATAATTAGAAATCTTTTTTTTAGATTTTTTATCATAGAAAAAAAGGGTAAAACTTATTAAATTTGAGAGGATAAATTCTTTTATATTATGATAAGAAAAATCATAATATGAATAGGTCAACGTAACTCAAGTCTAATAGATAAAATCTAAAACTAAAAATATTGAATAATTGAAATAAATTAGAAATAATGTGAAGATATTTATAAATCATAAGTTTAGAAAATAAAAAATTAAATATACAAACTTAAAATTATAAAGGGAAAGGCTAATTAAATTTGAAATTAAAAAGTTGTTAAAATTAAATATACAATACTTAAAAAATTAGCAAAATTACGTTAAATTATTAAAAATTTATTATTAGAAATGAAAGTGAAAGGCTAATTGAATTTGAAATTAGAAAGTTGTTAAAACTATGATTAGAATGCTCAAACTATGGATACTATCACGAAATTGAAGTCTTATTTATGAAAAATAACTAAAATACAAAATAAATTTCTAATATAGGTAATATACTAATGAAAATTAAAAATTAAATTTGTATTAAAGCTAAAAAGAAAGAAAATTTATATAAGAAATAAGGTGACAGTTAAAATATTACTACAACATTTAGATATAATGTGTTCAAACAACTAAGAAAATATTTTTCTAAGATTAATATCTTAACTGAGTGCAATTAGTATAAGTTTAAAAGCATAGCATAATTTTTTGAAACTGCGTTCCAATTTAGAAAATAGTATTATAAGAATTATTTGAATTTGAGATGAGATTTTTTTTTATGTCATATTTTTTTATTTTGAAAAATATTACGAAAAGAAATAAAATAACAGTAAACATATTACTATATGTATATAATATGTTCAAACAATTAAGAAATTAATTTTCTAATATTAAAATAAAATTGTAAGAATATAAAATAACTTTCTAATATAGGTAATTTTATTAATGAAAATTAAAAATTTAAATTTATATCTTAAAGCTAAAAAAAGAAAAGAAATTTAACTGCATCTAAATCAAAAATAATTATGATAGAACTCAATACATTTGGAACATAATCATCAAATAACTTATGTATTAATATTTTAGCCTACATCAATTTCACAATTTAAAATAAAATATGATATTACTTTGGTCATAGGTAAAACATTAATGTAAAAAGTAATTAAAATTTATAGTAGGGAAGAGAATGTATAAAAATAGAGATAGTATGAGGATTATTATACATTAAATTAATTTAAAAATAAATAAATTAAAAAATTTAATTATATTTAATAATATTAAAATAAATTTAATTGATTCAAAAATTTCGAACGAGAAACAAGCATAAAAATATACCAAATTTTAAGAATAAAATATTTTTATTTATTAAAGACTTTTAAAAGAATAATAGGCAAGACATTAATTTAATTATTAAGCTAATAAAATATTATTGAAATAATAAATAATACAATAACTATAATAAAAAAGGAAAAGAAAAAAGAATTCGTGTACAAATTATGTGATGAATAAGATATATTTAACTTTTAGATAAAAACAAAGTGATAGTAAGAAATTTGTTAAAATAATATGATCTATTGTGCTCAAACAAGACAGATCACAACATAATTAGTATTCTTTAATATTGACAGCGAAACGAAATGTAAGACTAAAATTGAGGGGTTAGGTTGCCACAAATATTAGACAAAAAAAAAAGGTTATGCACAACGAGATTTGAACACTAATTTCATATCCCACTTCATAATTAATATCTAATGTTATATATTTTTTATCTGAGAGGTTTTATTTTAAGATTATTGCACATGATTCAAACAACCTACATCAAAATTTAACATGATTTGTGTTCGCACATCGCGCGGGTACTAATACTAGTATTCCTTAAAGATAAACTCTTAGTTGTCTGCAAGATCTTAATATTACCAATGCATCCAATATCGAGTTTATTCTTCGAATGAATTGTTTAGCTTTGAAATGGTATAAAAGTTTGTTAAATTTTCGAGGATATTTTCATCGTTCAACATTTAGTGTTTGAATATTCATGTTTTTATAATAATATAGATAGATAGTTCAAATAAGGAAGGATTTAGTAATTACGATTTTAGTTGTTTTTAATGCCTTAATTATTAGAAAAAAATTATTACATGACTATTTTATCTGGTGTAAACTTTATGTTTAAGGGATAAAAAAGGCGAACAATATTTAGCTAAAGGCATTCGTGCTTTTAATATAATATAGATAGTTCAAATAAGGAAGGATTTAGTAATTACGATTTTAGTTGTTTTTAATATCCTAAATATTAGGAAAAAATTATTAAATAACTATTTTATCTGGTGTAAACTCTATGTTTAAAGTATAAAAAGGCGAACAATATTTAGCTAAAAATGTTCGTGCTTTTAATATAGTATAGATGATGGAAGTATATTATCTGCAAAAAAAAAAAGATGATGGAAGTATATGGGTTAGCGCACCTCTACTATTCTATCGATATCTTAGGTAGTGGATTCATTCAAACCGAGTATATCTAATGTGAAGCATAAATATATACGTAAAAGCTAATTGAAATTTTAACATATATTTGATATGAATTTATAATTTTAAAATTACAATGAGAACAATATTATTTAAAGAATGAGTCAATCAAGGTTAAATTTAATATTTACTTATGCCTACATGCAAAAAAAAAAAAAAACTAGTTGCACCGATAACATGTTACCATGGAAACATATAGAGTATCAAATAAGTAGCTTTGGAATATATCTTTTTATTAGGTCATGGCCTCACTTTGCCTTTAATCAACAAATCATCAGCTCATACTATTTTGATTGCAAAATGGTGATAAATTCAATATGAGGATATTGTGATATGTGAAGTGGCAACATCCTCATCCTCACCTTATAATTCCCCAAACAAAACCCCCTTCTCATTGTAAGTATTTCCTGTTTTAAAACCCTCCCATTTCTTCCCTTAAACCCTTCCTTGGGTTTTAAAACACTACTCCCCATTTCTTCACTCTTCCCAACCAACCCTTTATCTCTTTAACACCTACTCAAACATCAAAATTCGTTGTAAAAGTTAAGCCAATGGCACCAGCACTAAGCAGGATTTTGACCTCTGCTTCAATGTCTTCACTTCCCTACACAGCGTCATTTTCTTTGAGGAATGGTAGTGCAAATAGGTTTTGTTTCAGAAGTGTTTTCTTGCAAAAGAATAGATTTTGTGAATATGGGTTGAAGACAAAGCTGGAGAAGAGAGACAACAGAGTAGTGGTAAGGTGTGAGGCAGCAACTGCTGTAGCTGAAAAGGAAGCTCCTGAGAGCTCTGGAAAGACTCATGAGTACCAGGCTGAGGTCGGTTTTTGACTTTCATTATGAACTTTAGTTTTAATATTTCTGTTTTTTTTTTACCTGTATTGAGCCTTTGAACAAGGAATTAGAACTTGGAATTTTGGATGTTGCTTTTTAGGGAATGAGAATATGGTCTCTGGATAATTTTTATTTGTAACACATGAAAGATTTAATCTTTGATCAATTGTGTGAGATTTTGAATGCCTAGTAGAACTAATTTGATAGCCTTGTTTTCTATTTTTGTGTATCATTTGAAAGATTTTATCTTTTGTCAGTTGGGAGGAGTTCGTTAATCCATAGTAGAACTAATTTGATAGCATTAGTTTCTGTTTTGGTTGTATCTTCATATGAAAGATTTATTTTAATCTTGAATGCCTAGTAGAACTAATTGGATAACCTTGTTTCTTTATTTAATTGTCAAATCTTAGAATTTCATACTTTATGCTTCTCTTTTTGCGGGGTTGAAAATTGGAATGTTGATTATTACAGGTTAGTCGTCTAATGGACTTGATAGTTCACAGTCTCTACAGTCATAAGGAGGTTTTCCTCCGAGAGCTTGTAAGGTAAGGCCATCTCTTGTTTACTACTATGTTGTTTCTTGGTTACAGTATTTATTGGCTTATTGCTGTTTGTTAAAAAATAACTGCTCTTCTCTTTGTTGTTGAGATTTATAATGTGTGTGTTGAGTTTCAGCTTTGAATACTTAGAGTTTATTTAGAATTTAGGAGTCTCATTTATGCTTTGTGGCAGTGCTGTAACTTTGATCTCCATTACTAGATGGCCCCGGGGGCTTATTTCTTTGTCATTTGTAGAATAGTGTTTTTGGTGCACTATCTGAAGTCCCTTGGGATGTTTAATAAGTGACCTCAGGAATTTTCTTTTCAAACTATTTGAGGTTTATTTCTGACTTGGCTCCTTATTTGGCAGTAATGCAAGTGATGCTCTTGATAAGTTGAGGTTTCTGAGTTTGACTGAGCCATCTTTACTTGGGGATGCTGGTGAGCTAGAGATTCACATCAAACCTGACCCAGACAATGGAACCATTACCATTACGTATGTTTCTTAAGATGCTAGCCACATAATGCTTTTCTAATAAACGGAACTTAAAAAGTTAACTTGCCTATGCAGGGATACTGGTATTGGAATGACCAAGGAGGAGCTTATAGAATGCCTCGGGACTATTGCGCAAAGTGGTACTTCAAAATTCTTGAAGGCTCTGAAGGTACTGAGGAGTATCTTCATGATGTTGGATTGACTTCTCAAGGTCTTAGACTTGGCATTTAATGTAATACTATAATCTCTAACAGTTGTATCCTATCCTATCTGTAGGAAAACAAGGACCTCGGAGCTGACAATGGATTGATTGGTCAATTTGGTGTTGGTTTCTATTCTGCATTTCTGGTTGCTCAAAAGGTGCAATTCTTCTTCTTTATACATAGTTCTCGTTTATCTACTATTTTCCAGGAAATATAAAATTATGATTGTGCTAATTGTTTTTATTTCTACATTTAGGTGGTGGTGTCAACAAAGAGCCCAAAGTCAGACAAACAATATGTTTGGGAGTCTGAGGCTGATAGTAGCTCATATGTTATTAGAGAGGAAACTAATCCTGAAAACCTCCTTGCCCGAGGAACAGAAATTACACTTTATTTAAGGGTAAGTGGGTACTTCTGCTTTTTTTTATTGGCTCTGTTCCCCACCAAGTCCCAGGGGCTGGGCATATGCTGTCTGTACTGTCTTAATCTATTTGTTTGTCATCTCCTAACGATGTTGAATACCTATCGTGATGAAGTAAAGGTAAAGAAAATTTTGGAGTTGGTAAGTTCTCTGCATGATAAGTGGTGCAGAATACTAAACAATAAGACACTTCAGTTCTGATAATAATCAATATATGATTTATTTTTTTAGCTGTGTTATCAGTTGTGTTGGTAGACTATCAATGAATGTTTTTGTTCCTTATGTTGGATTGCAATATTATACGGTAATCTTTTTCTTGTAGGATGACGACAAATATGAGTTTTCCGAACCAAAGAGGATTCAAGATTTGGTGAAGAATTACTCGCAGTTTGTTTCTTTCCCCATCTACACATGGCAGGAAAAGTCAAAAACCATTGAGGTGAGGTACTTCGACAGTAGAAAAACTGCTTTAACCTCCTCCACTGACTTCTGGTGATGTCTTGGAGGAAGAATTAGCGCGTTGTTTCAGCTAGGTGTTGGCCTCTGTAAACATAGTTCTCGTTCTTCAAATCCGTCGCTCTTCAGCCTTAATAAACATACCTGTCTATGACTACACTAAAAGCTAAGTTACCTTTCACTTCTTTCATCCCATCTTTTCTTTTTGGAGGGGGTGGGGTGGGTAGGCTCAAATAAATTTTCGCACCCCTGGATGACCCTTGTGATTGTGCATGAGATTTCTGTAGGAGCAGAAACAGGATTCAAAGTGTAAATTAAGACTTAAATTAAAAATATAATTTTCATCAGTTGAAGATAGCACTATACTTTGCTTGTAAAAGATTGTTGTACTTTCTGGGATTATTTTGTTTGAGTGTGGGAGTTTCATGCTGTTTAATTATGTCTTAGTGCTTTATCTCATTTTGTTACTTATCTAGGTAGCTTTTCGCTGATTATTGGTGCTATTTTGACAGGTAGAAGAGGAGGAAGAACCAAAGGAGGGAGAAGAAAAAGAAGAGGTGATGAGTGATGACTTCATATATCTGATTACTGTGTTTTGTCTTTCCTTCTTTTGGAAGCTTACTAAGGCCTTTGAGATTCATGTTTCCTTTCTCTTCATAAAAACAGGGAGAAAAGAAAAAGACAAAGAAGACCAAAACTGAGAAGTACTGGGATTGGGAGTTGACAAATGAGACAAAACCAATATGGGTATGTTACTACTTAGCTTACATGTGAAAGTTACTATTATGAGCTCGACTTTGTACTCCTATCAGCAAACAAGGCACATGTTTATGGCTAGTGTGCATCTGCGTGATATAAAGTGCTTGTAAAATTGTAGATGCGGAATCCAAAGGAAGTTGAGAAAGAACAATACCAGGAATTCTACAAGAAAACTTTTAACGAGTTCTTGGATCCACTTACCTATACTCATTTCACTACAGAGGTAACACTCTCGTATTGGAAAAGACTAAATACATTTGTTATTTTGAGGTTCTTAACGCTGAGAATGATATGTGCAGGGTGAGGTGGAGTTTAGAAGTGTTCTATATATACCTGGAATGGCTCCTCTTAACAATGAAGATGTTACAAATCCCAAGACAAAAAATATTCGCTTGTATGTGAAGCGTGTATTCATTTCTGATGATTTTGATGGGGAATTGGTAAGTTGAATTTCTAGCTCTATCTCAACTTCTGATATAGGATATAGATGGAGAAGAAAATTAAGAAATATTTTTTTGATAGGTAATAGCAAATATTCGTTTCACTTGTACCAAGCTGGTCGTATTATGTAAAGAAAAAAGATTCCATCTTCCTTTTTAAACGTGCAGTGAAATGCACAAAAGCATTTACATCACTGTCAAAAGAAAGGTAACGCCAAGATTTAACATCTGTAAGCATCTGCTTTTGAAACAAAAAATGGCTGTATTTCTATCTTCAGAACACCTATAGTTTCTCTCCCCCCAGATAGCCCAAAAAATGCAAGCAGGGATTATCTTCCAGACAACTTTACACTTCTTTCCTTTATTTTTTGTGCTTTCCAGCTTTCCAATGCTTCCTTAATCAGTTCTCGGCATTACCTGCTGCGCTTCAAATACATTAAGGAACATATTCCAAACTTCCTTAACATACTCAGTGTAGTAATAAGCGTGCTGGTGATTCTCTGTTGCTGCAGCATAACAAACACCTATTAGGCAGACTTACAAGTTTACACCCATTCTTGTAAATTTCCAGTGTCAAACATGCCTCGTGAGTTGTTACCCACTGAAAGCAACTTGCTCTTGACGGTGCCTTTGATTTTCATATCATACTCCATGGCCATGTACCACTATTCATCTCTCTTTACAAAGGAGTTTGTAGCATGACTTAATGGAAAAAATACCCTTTTTGTCTGCTCTCCACTACAGAGTCTCCTTTGTCCAACGGTATTCTCAGCCACTCCATGGTGTTTTATAGCTGAGCAGCTC
The DNA here is from genome assembly GCA_005239495.1 of Nicotiana undulata. NCBI lineage: Eukaryota > Viridiplantae > Streptophyta > Magnoliopsida > Solanales > Solanaceae > Nicotiana > Nicotiana undulata. Next base: position 20,745 of record ML285674.1, read on the forward strand.
CTTCCACTTCTCAGTCAAATAGGTTTCTTCTGAATTTCAAATCTCAAGCTGCTCCACACTCTGCTGTCTGCAATCGGCGCATTTGGGTGTAACACCAATGTTAACAGATCAGGGAAGCACAATGGTTCATCTTCAGTCCAATTGTCTGGCCACATCCTTGTTCTCCTTCCATCACCCACTGTATTGTAGATCGACTGTTGGAACTCTTTCCAATTCTTTCTGTTGCTTCCACAAGGCTATTTCATACTACACGGATACACTTTTTGTGTATGGGGTTGAAAATTGAAGATTATGTTTCCCTGTTTGGTTTCGTAACACACATGTCATGTTTCTGATTTGAAGTATTATCACTTTGCTGACCTGCAATATTGTGGAGAATAATCAGTGGTGACATGGAACTATTGATTTTAGTGATTTCTTATAATAAGCTTCTAGTGTCATTCACCTTGAGTTTTGCAACTGGATGCAGTTAATTTAAAGGAGTATATTAGAGTTGTGATAACAAATGGGAAGAACTAGCAAGAGATCTCGTAACACTGAAATGGAATTCGTAGTCTAGTATCAAGATAGGACTGCTAAAAATTGCTGAAATATTGTTATGAAGATCTGTTCGAAAGGTCTACAAACCACTTACTGTGTATCTTCTTTTTTTCTTTTTCCGATAACCAAAAAATCTGGTATTTTCAGCTTCAAAAGTCTGTTAAAAATGGGTATCCCTGTATCCTTATCTGCTTAAATACCAGATTTGGTTCTCCAGCAGGATTTGAACTCGTGACATGCTCCTAATTGTTTTTATTTATTCTTTGTTAAAGGCTTCTTTATGTGCCCTTGACTGTCTGTTGGCGAGCAATGTTCATCTTTTCTGGCAATTCATCCTTATTTTCATGCACTGCAGTTTCCAAGGTACCTAAGCTTTGTCAAAGGATTGGTGGACTCTAATGACCTTCCTCTCAATGTTTCAAGGGAAATCCTTCAGGAAAGCCGAATTGTAAGCGCAAACCTTTTTGTTTTTTCGTGAATTAATGACAGGTGCTATTTTTATAAACTTCATTTTCCTGTTTAATGATCTGCAATGATGTCAGCGATGATTAAAAGTTCAAAGCTCTTATACATTCTTGAGCTTAATGTGTTTGGCTGATTTCATCCAGGTTAGGATAATGAAAAAGAGACTAGTACGAAAAACGTTTGACATGATTCAGGATCTTTCTGAAAGTGAGAGCAAAGAGGTATGAACTAATCAAAGCATTCTTTCCTTTAGTATTTTGCCTGGAAGAGTTTAAGAGCGGGACTATTTTGATATCCAGGATTACAAAAAATTCTGGGAGAATTTTGGTAAATTTTTGAAGTTGGGATGTATCGAAGACACCGGAAACCACAAGCGCATTACCCCATTGTTGAGATTTTTCTCTTCCAAGAGTGAAGAAGAGTTGATAAGCTTAGATGATTATGTTGAGAACATGGGCGAGAACCAGAAGGCCATTTATTACTTGGCAACAGATAGCTTGCAGAGTGCCAAGACTGCTCCTTTCTTGGAGAAGTTGGTTCAGAAAGGGATAGAGGTATGTAGTTCTTGAATACAGTGCTATCAAAATATACATGTAAATGGATTATGAATGTAGGTCGAGCTAAGTTAGTGCTCGATGAATGTATTTCTTTTAACATTCAGTAGAGTGCATTGACGTTCAACCATTAAAAAAGGGAGCTACGAATATCATGTACTTGTCTCATAAAAAGTGTAAGCAATCAGGTCTGTTGGTCGAAATACTGAAGTGTCAACTTTGTGGATGTCTAAGACCATTTGTACGTCTCCGTTCACCTTCTCTCTAAAGTTTGGGTGAAGAATGTCATTCTTCTACCAAGTTTTCTTGCTCCTTCAATCGCAATGAGATAGGAACCTTGCTTTGTTGGTTCCATCAATAAAGTTTACTTCCCATAATACAGCATTATACTTTGTTTGCATCTCAGGAACAGTTGCATAAAGCCTATTTTTAGACTTGGCAACATATATTTTCTTGAAAAAGAAAATTTTTGGCCCTTTTGTGATCTCATACTTGATACCAAATAAAACACAATTTCAACTCTCATCAAAATGAGTTTGCCAACGCAAGGAGATAACTCATGTTCTAGGGTTTGTCGGGTCTCAGAGGATCAGCTTCTGTGGCTTAAAACAACAACAACGACATACCCAGTAAAATCCCACTAGTGGGGTCTGGGGAGAGTAGAGTGTACGCAGACCTTACCCCTACCCTTTTCGGGGTAGGTAGGCTGTTTCCGGCAGACTCTCGGCTCAACAGGAGAGACAATAATATCAGAAAAGAAACAAAAGAAAACATTCTAGGGTTTGTCGGGTCTCACAGGATCAGCTTCTGTGGCTTAAATCTCCATTAAATCACCTTCTGTTTGTGCATTGATCAAAACGTTTGTACATGTTTTGCGGGGATACAGGTGTTGTACCTCGTTGAACCTATTGATGAGGTGGCCATCCAAAATCTACAAACTTACAAGGAAAAGAAGTTTGTTGACATAAGCAAGGAGGATTTGGAGCTTGGTAAGTACTATTGTTCATTCATTGACTTGGCTCCATCATATGAGTTATGTCTTTCTTCATGTGTACTTGAAACTCAATCAAAGAGTAGACGGGGAAGAGGAGAAAGAGGGAAGGGGAGGGTCAATGAATTTGACCCTTCTCCAAATTAATTTTGATATTACAATCTTTGACATTAATTTCAGGTGATGAGGATGAGGTGAAAGAACGAGAAACCAAGCAACAGTTCAATCTTTTATGTGACTGGATAAAGCAACAGCTGGGAGAAAAGGTGGCAAAAGTACAAGTTTCAAATCGGTTGAGCTCATCACCATGCGTGCTTGTATCTGGAAAGTTTGGTTGGTCTGCCAACATGGAAAGGTCTGTTGGTTATGGTTTTTAATCTTCCTTTTTCGTTTTGTTTGTTTGTTTCGCTAGATCGAGTTGAAGTTCTATCTTTTTCTATTAAATAGGTTGATGAAAGCTCAAACCCTAGGAGACACTTCAGCCATGGAGTTTATGAGAGGGAGAAGAATATTGGAGGTTAATCCTGATCATCCAATCATCAAAGATCTCAATGTAAGTTTTAGCACATGATTTATTCAAGTTCCTCATTTGAACTGTGAAATGATCTAAATTAGTGTTCTAAATTTTCAAGAATCATATAAAGATATATGAAACATTTATAGCATAGAAAGCAAGACGTGGGTGTTCTTAGAAGAATTATCAGATGTTAAACGAAAAAAATAAGAGACAATTGAGGCTTTTCAGGAAGGCAGTCTAACAATTTGAACTTCAGGAACATGAGCACCATTGTTCTCATACTTGGATAATAAAACTGGAATAGTGTCGTGAAGTTGCATTTTATTGGCTGTTTATCAACTTATAAGATGTTAATAATAATAGAAATTTACTCTATAAATATGTGCAGCAGATGGATGATATGGTAAATCAGTTATGTGTATTACTGCTAAGTTTTGCTTTGCAGAAACTTACAAACACAGGGGGTGTGAGGAGTGAGGACCACTTGTCAATATTAATAAAGTTGACATTAGAACTTGTCTCATTTCTTTATTAGACATTGTCACTGAGAGTGCACTTGCAGGCTGCATGCAAGAATGCCCCTGATAGTTCTGATGCCAAGAGAGCTGTGGAACTGTTGTATGATACAGCATTGATCTCTAGTGGATTTACTGTAAGTACGATGAAAACCTTGCAAATATTAATAATTATTCTTACATGAATCCTAACATACCATTTCACTCCATAAAAGCTCATCTTAGATCAGTATTATACGCGATTGTTTGTTGCTAATACACAAATCTAATGTGGCGCATTTGTACAGCCCGACAGTCCAGCTGAATTAGGTAACAAGATATATGATATGATGTCAATGGCTCTTGGAGGAAGATGGGGCAGATATGATATAGAGTCATCAGAAGAGTTAAAGGAGTCAGATTCAAGCTCTGTAGAGGCCCAAGTTGTTGAGCCATCAGAAGTAAGAACTGAGAGTAATGATCTATGGGAGTGATTCTCAGGCATCTTGTTTTGGCATTCTTTCTGTCCTAATGTCATCAATATAATAATTGTCAGAAGAGAGAATTTTTGGTGTAGAAGAGGGAGGGAGGTTGCATGCGAGAATTTTTGTTAAAGGGATTTTGTCAGTTAGTAATTGTTTTATTGTTTTTCAATGTATTTTTTATTTGTCCCCTATCCAATGTCCGGTATCTGTTTTGGGACGTTGATTTATCCATATTCACGCTGTATAGAGCCCATTAAAGGAGAATGGGACGTTGATTTATCCATATTCACGTTGTATAGAGCCCATTAAAGGAGAAAACGATCTCTACTAAGATTTTTCTCTCTCCCGTGGTTCAACCTCGAGACCTCTGGTTAAGGATAAAGAGTTCTCACCACAACAATGTAGGTTGCTTCTGGAGAGATATTCTCCTACTCTTTTGATCTCTTCTAAGAAATTAATCCAATGTTTATCTACATCCATAATTTTATATATTTCCCCCCTTGACATCTATGAACAATAACGAATCCCACGTTCCTAGTAAAAAGAATTATTCATAAATAATATACAACATATACGTAGATCTTATCCCTACCCCCAAAAGGGTAAGAATGCTGTTTCCGACCAACTCTCGGCTCAACAGGAGACACAATAATATCAGAAAAGAAACAAAAAAAAGGCATGTAACAAAATTCTTACTACTATATAATATCAGTAAAACAAAACCGTGATTAAACCAGGCAAATTACTTAAATTTGAATACAAATAAAGTGTTAGTAACAAAAAACATCAATAAAAACAAAACATTAATAAAGAAAATATGGAATCCAATTCGAGAAGAAAAGAACCTCGAAGTAAAAGGAAAAAGGCTCCAATACCATAACTAGAATTGGCATAATGGTGCATCAGTTTCAACTATTAGCCTTTGTGTAAACACTAAACAGGGAATTTCATCCTTCATTTCATTAGTATCATTTTTTCTCAACATAATAACGAAGTCAGCAAGAAGGTGTAACAAAAAACTGTAAACAAAATCGGATTAAAATAATTTTATTTTACACCCCCATCTGGCATATGTATGGATAAACACTAAAATAAAGTAGCTAGCTTTTTATCACCTTGGAATCTCATAAATCTGGATACATAGCTCTCTACCAACTTCTCCAAATTTCTTTTGCTGATCCTTTTATCTGTATGACTGTCTAATGTATATCCCTTTGGATCCTTTTCAGTAAGTATGACTATTAAAATTACATATATTTTGTAGAATTCTTGCTGAAAACAATAAAAAGAATGTGAATATTTAATTCCTAATGAGTACCCATTTCAGACAGAATATTGGAAGATTTTCATGCCTTTTCCTTTTCCCCTTGTCACACCAACTACCAAGAAGTTTTATTTTTTTCCCTGGAAACTTGTAAGATTATCAGACATCTGGTACAGAGAATCTTATCAACTCAGTTATTTATACATACCATGACCCCATTCACTCACTCATGTGATAATGTAGGTAAGATGTACAGGCAGATATTATTGTGGCATCTTTCTAGCATTTAATTTGCTGTACAATGACACAAAATAAAACAATAAAGGGACTCTGTGAAAAAGCATTTAGTCAACAAAACCAGAACTCTTTTTTTGGTTTAACCGTCTATACTCGCTTTTTGGGTCACGTTCTAATTTATATCCGCTTTGCAAAAAAATTGCAAGCGTATCCACTTTTCGCGTAAAACTTTAGCATACGGGCCTGAAGTAGCAAAAGCAATCACGCTAACTTCAGCATTCTGGTAGACGGGCCTGAAGTTGTTTGTAATTGCTGAACTTAAGCATTCTACTAGCTGAAGTTTTGTTCTCTATTTGCTATACTTCAGCATGTTTTAGCTGAAACTTTGTCCTGGGTTCAATAGTTTTGTCGTAAAGCTTTTTCAAAAACTTCAGCAGAATATGTTGAAGTTATTTAGTTCATTTGTAAAAATTTCAGCACCAAGGGTGTGTTTGGTATAAAGAAAAATGTTTTCCAAGAAAATATTTTGATACAATAAACATGAAGCCATAAACTTTCGAACCAACAACCTTCCGGAACCACAAATTTCATAAACTTCTGAACCGCAAAACTTTCGAAATCGCGAAATTTCGAACCCGTAAACTTCGAAACACATAAACCTCTGAACTCATAACTTTGAAATTTGTAAAAATTTGAACCTGTAAACCAAAAGATGAAAAAAGTAAAACTGAAAATATATTTAAAAAAAATATTCTTTTCCCGGGGAGGGGGTGAAAAAAAAAACAAAAATTAAGAATTACAAAAAAGTAAAAAAAATAAAATAAAATTGTGCGGGAGTGGGGGCAGGGGGTGGGGAGTGCATAAAAAAAAACAGAAATTTGAAAATTACAAAAAAGTAAAAAAAAAGTTTTCTGTGCGGGTGTAGGGAGGGGGGTGAGGGGTGCAGAAATAACAAACAAAATTTTTAAATTAAATAAAAAAGTAAAAAATAAATATTTTTTTTGCGGGGTGGGGGTGGGGGTGAGGGTGGGTGGGGGTAGGGTGAGTAGGTGCGCGATGGGCTGGTGAGGGTAAGGAATAAGGTGGAGAAAGTTGAGAAGGAGTTTTGAAAAATGTTCCTTCTCTTGATAGGGAAAACATTTTACTCCAATTGGAGGAAAATGAGTTGATGAGGAAAATGTTTTCCAAAACATTTAAGTCAATCAAACATGATCACACCCTAAATAAACTAAAGTTTTGTCTTTGATTCATTAGTTTTATCATAAAGCTTTTTCAAAAATTTCAGCAGAAATGCTGAAGTTATTTAGTTCATTTGTAAACACTTCAGCACTAAAGTTATTTTGTTCATTTGTAACAACTTCAGCACAAAATAAGCTGAAGTTTTTGTTTTCTACACGAAGAAGGAGGCGCCTGAAGTTGTAAAAATTAGGGTATAGGTTAAATGGGGGCGACCAAATAGGGCACCCGTGCAATTTTTACTCTGGCATCCGGCATTCACTTGGCCCGACTAATCTAGATTCGCACTAGGATCCAAGGTTAATCAATTTTCAGGAACTACATGAATATTTATGTAGAGAATGGTCTTGGATTGAAAAGAATGCAACTAGATTTTCTTTCATCCAAAGCACACAATTTTCAGGTTTCCTCCAGTACATTTGAGAAACACAACCATTTCATCTCAAAGATTCAAGATTTCAACTAAACATGAATGCCCGACTAATCTCCTTTGCACTTGCTATCCCGAACGCCTAAATTCTTGAACCCACATTTGCTCTTGTTGATGGAAGAATTTCGATCATGTGTATATATATCTTCGGTCCTTGGAGCCAATAATATAGTGCTTATATAAAAAGAAACTTCTCCGGACTTGCTGTACAACTGAACTCAGAACTCTGTCAGGGGAGAGGGGCACAATTCGAAAAATGAGGAGCTCTCAATGTGATAACTTCCCAAATGTTTTAACTTTCTGAGCCCCAAAAAAGAAAAGATAACCTATGCACCTTAGTCCCCAAAGAAACAGAAAGCGTAACCGGTTGGTGTTTGAACTATTTCAAGGTTCTGCTTTCATCTGCCCGGGTGGCAGGGAACCTACAAATAATAAAGAGAGTTTGGTGATCATTAGAGTAGCTGATGCTAATTTAGGAAAAGAAAATAATGCAGGAGCATAAGAAAACACTTACTTATATCCTGACTATCAAGGGGCGCGCTTGAATTGAATCCCATCTCTACAACATTATGTAGCTGGCCATCCCAAATATTAGGTACCTAAGAGCATATGAATCGCGACGCAAATGCTTAGAACGTAGAGCAATATTACTTTGGTTTACGACTCATTATGATGAGTATTCTCCTAAAATATGATCAATACAACCTAAAACCTGAAACGAGTAGCGCTATCCAAATAGTACCTGAGATGAAGGATCCTTGTAGCCTCCACTCATAGAAGCAAAATGAGGATTGATGGATCTACGAAATGTATCAGTACAATTTCCCACACCAGGAAAACCTGATTGCAGCAGACCGGATTGCAATGCATGCAAAGAGGTATAAGGCATGGTCATATTATCAGGTGGAAAAACAAGTGAGGATGAAGGACCTGCTTGTGACTGGAGGATCTGCAATAAAATTTGAATGTACATCCCAGCATTAGCAGCTGGAATTTATGCACCGTGTTCTGCTTTATGTAATGTTCAGAAGAGTTTACTACTTCTTACATCTTTCGCAAGGAGCCCGTCAAGATTAAAATCTAACTGTGGGTTTACTGTTGCAAGCTTCATTGAGAGGAACTGTGAGAACAATAAGAGCCATTCGTAAATACATAGGAGCCACAAATTCTTTCTTGAACTTTTTCGTTGCAAAATTACTTAGCATGAGATTAGCAAATAGCAAAAATTGTTCAAATATTCAATGCTCAAAGGAAAATACGCGTCAATGTTATATGGTAATAAAACACTTGATAAAACAACCAGGAAAGGCCAAAGAAGGGGAGGGAATCGTTCACATCGAACAGCAGAATATGAAGCAACCAAATTATTCCTTGAATTTTGAAGGGAATAACAAATATATTTTGAAAGAATGTGCAGAAGATAATCACTTAATGGATTCCATACCTCAACCTGTCTTTGCAGAGATTGTACATAATTAATGATTTCATCCAACATTACAGCTTTACCAGTGACCTGAAAAATCAAATCCCAGGTAACTTACATAGCAAATGCAATATTAAATATTAGTAACAAATGTGACAATAAACAAACCTTGTTGCAACCAGGTACAAGATCCTGAAGATACTTCATTCGTTCACTGATTTTCTCTCGCCGTACCTGCAACCGGAACCGCCACAGTCATCTTCAAGAACAAGTATATATCCCAAGAATTAAAGCTTCTACTATGAAGTCTTACTCTTTCTGCAAGACTATGGCTATTCGTTGCCTGGCCTCGTCGAGCTCGAATGTGTATGTATTCTTCTTTAGGTGGATCTGAAGCTTGAGACCTCTGTTTACTGTTTTCTTCACAGGGTTTGCTGGCAGTTGAATTCAAGTTTTGTTCTCCCTGAGTTTCAGTTTGAGCTTGTGCACGTTCAGCTGGCTGTTGTTGCACTCCCTTCATTTGATCAGGCTGAGCATCCTGCCAAAAATGACAATAACACTCAGCAAAGAACTACTTTGCACAATTGTACAGACCGAGTATTCGACAGAAAATGTGGACTATATGGAGCTACAAGTGATCAAGAGAGAACATATTAACAATGTCCTACCTGACCATATCTTTTCCTTTTCTTTGAGCATAGGCTCTTTGAGGAAGACTCCTCTCTAGCGCCTTCCATTTCCTCTTGACGGCCACTACATTCAGCTTCATCAGACTCATTTCCGGACAATCCAACTGCTTCTTTTCCTTCACCCTGAGACCTAGCAATGTTTTCATTCTTTTTCGCATTCTTGAGAGGGCTTTCTTTATTGGTCTCATGCTCGCTACGTAAAGGAACATCCTTGGAACTTTCAACCGCATTTCTCATATGCTGCTTCTGAGGGTCTATAGCAGAGGGTGAGTTTAATCCGTTGCTTGCAAAAACCTCTTCTGATCTGCACATTGGCGCTACTCCCCTATAACAAGGCTTCACAGACTCAGGGATGCTAAAAGGGTTCATCATATCACTGAAGTTTCCTCCACTAAAGCACGAAAATCTTGCAGCTCTCTCAATGAAACCTGAATCAACTGGAAGCTGAGCTAAGCTTTGAGGAAGCATTCCAATATTAGGCGGTTCAAACAGGCCCCCTTTCATCATTGCGTTTGGTGGATTCCAACTCATACAAACTGTTCTATCAACACCACCTCTTGCAGGGCCTGAGCCAATTTCTGCAATTCCGTGTGGATTTGTAGTACTGGAATTAATTTGAACATTATTACCATAGAAACTTAAGTTTGGCGAATTAGTAGGCCGATCCCAAATAGTGGGATAATACGAATCTACCATAGGAACACTTTTAGGGATCATTCCTATGGATGCATTTGTCAAGTTGCTGCCACTTAATTGCCACTCTAAGGACATATTTGGCGAGTGATAATTCGCAGCATCCTCGTTCCTCTTTAGTTGCTCAGTATTGTTCTTGCTATCCATATCCATTATTTGGAATTGAATCAAAATTTACACAAGCTAAAAAGGAAAGTCCAGGAAACAATCTATAAGATAGAAATCAAACAATTGGCCACTTCCAAAGATCCTCACGGCGACGAGAGAGTTAAGCTCAGCTAGTGAAATGCCTCCATTTCCAATTGATGAGTCAGGAGTTTGAGTCACATAAATGTTAATGAAGAACTACTGCTTACCCCTGGGGTAGGATGGGTAAAGAAAGAGAAAAATCAATACACATCCATACAAGTAGAGAAATTGAAGGAACAAGATTCTACTTTTGTTGCATAAAGACTGAACAATAATTCCCAAAATTTCTAGTTCAACAAATGCAAATAAAACAAAGAAAATCATTACACCAAAAAATTAGGAGAATTATTGCAAGAAGCTTAGCTAAAAAGCAGGACAGAGAAAATCAAGCTAGGCTAACAACATCCCAATTCAATACACATAAGTAGGAGCAATTAACTGAAGACAAGATACATTAATTTCAGCATAATAAATACTCATTTATTAAAAAGAAAAAGAGCAGGAAAAACAGTATACTAGTCAGAGTGATACAGACTCAACATCAAGACCAAAAGTGGGAATGAAGAAAAGATACCTTATTTCAGATTGTGTGCTACTCAGTAGAATGCCCTTTTTTCTCTTGAATTTTGGACTGCAATGTACAGTCAGTGTAGGAAGATTGTAAGAGAAACAAAGCAATAAAGATAGAGAGAGAAGTATGACTATATTAGAAAGGTATATAAGCAGAGTCAAAGAGAGAAATGGGTATTTGAAGGAATTAAAAAAGAAAGCTTACATACAAAGGTTCTCTGCATTTATACCCACGCCTGCATTAAAAAGAGAGCTATTGATGATTAACCACCCCTACTGTTACTATAAAATAATTGAACAAACACAAAATCTATTTTAAGAAAATGAATTACTACTGTAGAATTATCTAAATATTTTTTTTATGTGCTCTATTTTTTCATGATTGTGGAATATTAAATTTCAAGGATTTGTTTGTAGGATATTCTTGGAATTAGCTTTATGTCACGACCCAAAATTCGTTAGCCGTGATGGCACCTAACTCAACTTGTTAGGTAAATCAACTAATTGCTATCAAATTCCAATATCGTTAATAAGACAATTAAACAGAATAAATTATCTGGATCTATTATATTTCCCAAGGACTGCTAGTACAAATCATGAGCTTCTAAGAATAGAGTTTACAAAGCGGAAATGAAATAAATACATAATCTGTTTGAAAAGTACATAAACAACACAATTTAATCTAAGGTCACCCCGAACAACAGAGGCAGCTACAACATGGACGCGGGAACATCTTCAAATCCAGCAACCCTCGAACACAACAACAACTGCAGCCAACGTCTGCACGCAATGTGCATGAGTGTAGTATCAGTACAACCGACCCCATGTACTGAGTAAGTAACAAACATAACCCTAGGTTGAAAGCAGTGACGAGCTAACACCGGCCCGGGTCAAACACCAATACTTTCACAAGAGTTCATAACAGCACAAATGGAAGTATAAAGGAGTATCTCAAAAGTAAAAATACTCAACTCGTGCACAATTCCAGAAAGTAGGTATGCTTTTAAGTATCTTAGTAAAAATTCAATTCTTTTGCCAAAAATGCCGAAAATACAAGTAAGTTTGAAAACTGTGATTTTTCTCAAAATCCTTTCGCCGATAAGTGAGAAGTTTCATTTTCTTTCCAAATAACAAGTATAAAATCCTTCTCTATGCCTACATATAAATGTGTGTAAAAATCATGAATGACGTGATACCATACAACACGAAGGAAAATGCATCTCTATGCATTTATGTCATGTATGCATGCCAATGCCATGTATCCCAGAGATGAATCATGTACTCACACTCTCAGAGTACTCAATCTCACTATCTCACTCTTTCCACTCATCAATGCTCAACCACTCAGTACTGTATATGGCCCAGGGAAGATCCACTCGGAGTATATACATCACTGATCATCAATCACTCAGTACCGAGGAAGGCCAATCCAGCCCCATGGAGAAGATCCATCTCCAAGTATATAATGCTTCGGACAAGATCCATGTCCAGGGAAGATCCGTCCCTCAATATAATCAACCGCGCTCATTGGGAGTGTGTACAGACTTCAGAGGGGCTTCGACAACCCAAGCACTATCATAAGCCAAATCCAGGAATAAATCAAAATAACATGTTGCGACGCGCAACCCGATCCCATAACTGTCACTCACAATCAGGCTCTCAGCCTCACTCAACCATCAATCTCTCCAGTCTCATTCTCGGGCTCACAATGTCATGAAATTGGCCCGACAACAATGATATGATGTATCAATAAACAACACCGAGACTGAGATATGATATGAATGCATGAATATAATTGAGTACAAAATATCAATGAAATCAGTGAGATGACAACAAGAAACGACCACTATGGGTCCTAACAATATCAGCATAAAATCCTATACATGATATTTAGCATGATTGACAACTCAGATAATTTATCACATGATGGGAACACAAATATCAACAAAAATAGGGTCACTATACAGTGCCATGGAACAACCAAGTCCCAATTCACAGGGTGCACGCCCACACGCCCGTCACCTAGAATGTGCGTCACCTCAATACCAATCACATAACACGTATTGTGGGGTTTCATACCCTCATCGCTAAGTTTAGAAGAGTTATTTACCTCAAACGAGCAAATACCAATGCCGAGCCGGCCAAGCGATGCTCCAAAGATGCCATCCCGCGCGTTCCGACCTCCAAACGGCTTGAAACTTACCAACAACAATTTAAATACATCAAACAATGCTAAAGGAACCAATCCCGATCATAAAGAGATCAACTCTTGAATAAAAACACGAAAGGAGCCCCAAAACCCAGCCCGGGCCCGCACCTCGGAACCCGACAAAACTTATAAAATCCGATAACCCATTCAATTACGAGTCCACCCATACTAGTTTTACTCAAATCCGACCCCAATTCGATGTTCAAAATTCAAAAATTCGTATTATGAAACTTTAGGCCAAAACCCCCAATTTCCTCCTTAAAACCTGATAACTTGGATTTTTTGCCTTATTTTCCGTTCTTCTAGACCTAAGTTTTGGTTATAATTATATACAAAGTAGCCCCGAAAACTTATATGTTGTGCTTGATTCAGGATTGAACCAGAAATGATGACATTCAGTCAAGAATAGGCTCAAAACAGGAGTGGATTTGGCACAAGTACCAAGGACAACAAAAACTGATCAAGTAAAGAACCACCGCGACTGCGGTCCTTATTTCGCGGTCCGCGGTACCACGATTCAGAGAGGTGGATTTTAAAGCTCAGCTCACCGCGACCGCGGTCTTTATTTCACGGTCCGCGGTTCCAAGATTCAGAGAGGGATTTTTCAAGGCACAGCTAACCGCGGCCGCGGTCCATATTTCGCGGTCCGCGGTCGAGCATTTTCAGAAGCCCAGTTGTCTTTTGCGGACCGCGGACGTGTTTTCGCAGTCCGCGGTGGCCCCCCAGGGGCATTTTTGTCCGAAATTCTGGCAGACTATAAATAGTTTATTTTGTAATTTCTTTAGATATCTTGTAGTTTCTCAAGTAAAGAGAACGTGAATACTTTTGGATTTTCATCTTTTTAGCTTTAATATTGTATTTTTAACATTGAATCTTCAATATCTATTTTAAGAATCAATTAATGGGTTCTCTTTCTTCTCTATCATTGCTTCTATCTTTGATTATGAGTAGCTAGACCCATTAGCTAGGGTTGTGGCTCAACCTAGTGTGGGTACATAATGGGTTTTTGAAATTAAGGTTGGGAAATTAATGGGTGTTGGCTATCTAGGCTAATTTAGGGTTCTTATTGCCATAATTAGTGGTTGCAAACACTAATTAGCCTTTCCATGACTTGGGTCCTTCTTGAGAAAGAGGACTTGAGTCTAGAAAATTAGCCTAATAGGGAATTAGGGCATTATCAAGAGATTGGTAGTCCCAATCAATTGGGTTAAACCCAGAAATGGTAAAACCCTACTTGAGCCCTAATTAACGGGTTAAACCTCGAGAGAGTAATACCCTACCTAAGCCTCAATTGCTTGATTAATTGATACCCAATTGGCCTCGAGAGAGGTAATTAGGGCAAAGCCACTCAAACTACCTAGAGGTATAGAGTGGGTATGTTCGTGCATTGGTTATAGTTGTATCCCTATTCAATGTCTCGACCTTAGGATTGAAATTCGTTATGTATCCACCTAGGAAAAGGTCACGACCCTAGTGCCTTTATCATCATCAGAAAACAACACCAAAAACAATATAGCCATTAATTAGCATACAATCAATAGAATATACTTAGCATATTTCAAACCAAGCAAATGTTTAGAAGTGCAATTGGAAACACTCGACCCTTCTAGATTACTTAGACACTCACTCCCATTATAGACTCCCTGTGGATTCGATCCCGACCATTCGGGTAAAAGCTACACAATCCTTGCCTTCCTACTTATATAGTAGTGTGGGTGAGGCGTGATCACTTTTTGGCGCCGTTGCCGGGGAGTCTAACGGCGTGACTATCTTTTTGACTAGAAGCGTAGCGTTTTTTTCCTTCCTTCTATATTTTTTAACTGCCTTGTTTTATTTACTTAGGTACAATGGCTGATCCACTGGGAAATGTTATTCCGAGGGAGGAGGTATATGATAATCAGGAAGAGGAAATCAATCAACTTCCTCCACAAAGAAGGGGCCGACAAGCCAACGACCAAGATGATATTCCAGACCCTCCCCCACCTCCACTTCCTAGAGTTCCCCCTCGGGACCTACAAAACGAGGGGTACACAAGTGCCGTTGTCCCGCCGAGGATTCAGGCGGGGAACTTTCAAATCATGAATGTTATGCTTACTTTCCTTGAACAACGAGGGTATTTCACCGGGGCCGCGCATCAAAATGCCTACAAGCATCTCAAGGGCTTCATGGATACTTGTTGGGGGAGTAAGCAAATCAACGTCTCGGAGGATGCACTTAGACTCCGATTGTTCCCCTTCTCTCTTCGGGGGAAGGCACTATATTGGTTGAAGCGTCTTCCCAATCACTAAATCTCAACTTGGGACGAGCTCGCGGATAAATTTATTGCAAAGTTCTTCTCCCCAAGTCATATGGCGGCACTCCGTGATGAGATTTTGGCATTCAAACAAGAGCCAAACGAGCCATTGCACGAGATATGGGAACGTTATAGAACCATGGTGAAGGAGTGTCCGAATAATGATATGACCGAGGCTATGATACAACAAACCTTCTACCGGGGAATCAACACCGTAAACCAATGTGTGGTCAACCAATTGGCCGGAGGTAATTTCATTAAGTTGACCTACCTGGAGGCATGTGAAGTTCTTGATGAAATGGCCGACACATCTTCGGCTTGGCAAAGTAGAGCGAATGTGCCTCAAGGGGATACCGACGTGAATAGTCTCCACAAGGAACTCCAAGAGCAAGGGCAAGCAATTGCCGAGCTCACAAAAACCATGAACAAACTTGCTAAAGCCCAACTCCAACAATTGCAAGGGCCGAAGCAAGTGAATGCTATGGAAGTAGTGAATATGCAAGGAAACCAAAGGAGACCTCGGGGGAGTGCTAGGAAAAACCGTGGAGATCAAGATGATCAAGGGCCGAGTGGTCATGACCAAGGTGAGGATTATGATGACCAAGATGAAGATGTTATGTATTCAAACAACTACCAAGGGCAAGGTAATAGTCAAAGCAACAACCAAGGTTGGAGAAATTAGGGTAATAATCAAAGCTGGGGAAATCAAAGGCCACGAAACTGGAACAACAACAATGCTAGGAATTGGAGCAATACTAATGATCGTCAATGGAACAACAATAATGACCGAAAGTGGGGGAACAACAATGAGAAGAATTGGAGTGGAAGAAACAACAACAAGAATTGGGGAGGCAAAGGTACTCGGGGGTCGGGCTTTCAAAGGCCCCCGATGTACCAACAACCAAGCAACCCTCCTCCATATCAATCGCAAGGTCAAAGTTCTTCAAGATCGGATATGGGTCGAATAGAAAACATGTTCAAACAGATGACGGAGAAGAATGCAGACTCAGACGCCCAGTTGGCCTCCCACAACACCTCTATTCGGAATCTCGAAGTACAAATGGGTCAAATCTCACATGCCTTAAACACACGCCCAAAGGGTGCACTACCGAGTGATACGGTGGTGAACCCCAAGGGTGGGAATAATAACAATACCGGTCACGCCATGTCGGTGACCACAAGGAGTGGAAAAGGTGGTGAAGCAAGTACTTCGGGGCAAAAGAAGATTATTGTTGATGATGAAGGCATGCCTCGAGAAGAGTCACCAGTTGATGTGGAACAAGTGATGGATGAGCCAACAGAAGGTGAAGTAAGAATTAACATTCATGACAATGGGGAGGACTTGGAAAAGAATGTGAACCCGTCTAGGGAACACATTATTGACATGCCGGAGCTGGTGGCCCCACAAGCCAAGGCACCATTGCCTAGGCCACCTCCTCCCTACCTTCAGAGATTGGCCAAACAAAAGCAAGAGACTCAGTTCAAAAAGTTCATTGATATGATGAAGATTCTCTCCATCAATGTACCATTGTTAGAAGCTTTGGAACAAATGCCTGGATACGCTAAGTTCATGAAGGACTTAGTGACAAAAAAGCGGTCCATGGAGTGTGATACCATCAAGATGACTCACCAAGTGAGTGCTATTGTTCACTCCATGGCACCAAAACTTGAGGATCCGGGTGCCTTTACTATTCCTTGCACGATTGGGAGTGCAGACTTTGCAAAAGCCCTATGTGATCTTGGGGCAAGTATTAATTTGATGTCGTATTCTGTGTTTAAGACTTTGGGCATCAGACAACCTAGGGCGACCTCTATGCGTTCGCAAATGGCGGATAGGTCGATGAAGAGGCCCCTAGGTATTATTGATGATGTGCTAGTGAGAGTGGACAAGTTTATATTGCCAGCAGATTTTGTCATCCTTGACTGTGAGGTTGATTTTGAGGTCCCCATTATCTTGGGGAGGCCTTTCCTTTCCACCGGGAAGGCCTTGGTTGATGTTGAAGTTGGGGAACTCACATTCATAGTGGGTAATGAGAAAGTGGTCTTTCATGTATGCAAATCTATGAAGCAGCCCAACAGTACTGAAGTTTGCTCTTTTATGGACCTCGTGTCTGAGGTTATTATTGATGATGCCAGTGCTATGATCCATATTGATGACCCTGTGGAGTTGGCCCTATTGAATCATGAAGACTCCGTGGTGGATGGTATTATTGAAAGCACCCATGCCCTTCAAGGCATGGGGTCTTATTCTTATGCCCCAAGAAAATTGTCATTGGACTTGGAGAACCGGAAGACTCCACCAACAAAGCCCTCCATTGAAGAACCTCCGAACCTGGAGTTGAAGCCACTTCCTTCCCATCTCAGTTATGAATATCTTGGTCCCTCATGTACTTTACCCGTTATTCTTTCTTCTTGCTTAACCCAAGTGCAGGTAGACTCAACTTTGAAAGTGCTAAGGAGGAGGAAGAAAGCAATCAGGTGGACTTTGGCGGATATTCGGGGTATTAGCCCCGCCTTTTGCATGCACAAAATCATATTGGAGGATGGGGCCAAACCCTCCGTGGAACATCAAAGAAGACTCAATGAAGCTATGCAAGAGGTAGTGAAGAAGGAGATTATTAAATGGCTCGATGCGGAAGTTGTCTATCCAATTTCGGATAGCGCTTGGATCTCTCCGGTCCGATGCGTTCCGAAAAAGGGTGGTGGTGATAAAAAATGACAAAGATGAGCTCATTCCCACAAGAACTGTTACCGGATGGCGGGTGTGTATGGACTACCGCAAGCTCAACAAGGTGACCCGCAAAGACCATTTTCCTCTACCATTCCTAGATCAAATGTTGGATAGGCTCGCGGGCC
>ML285674.1:39058-58769 GCA_005239495.1 Nicotiana undulata
ATGAGCATTGTATGCATGCTTTTGAACTCTTAAAACACAAGCTCACTACTACTCCCATCATCACGGTGCCAGATTGGAGTGCACCCTTTGAACTTATGTGTGATTCAAGCGATGTTGTTGTGGGTGTTGTGCTTGGACAAAGGGTGAACAAAGTTTTTCATCCAATCTACTATGCCAGCAAGACAATGAATTCAGCTCAAATGAACTACACAGTCACAGAGAAGGAGCTTCTAGCTATAGGCTTTGCCATGGAGAAGTTTCGCCCTTACTTGATGGGTGCCAAGGTCATAGTTCACACTGACCATGCGGCACTTCGGCACCTCATGACCAAGAAGGATTCCAAGGCAAGGATTATGTGTTGGGTGTTGCTACTACAAGAGTTTGATTTATAGATCGCGGACCGAAAAAGGAGTGAGAATCAAGTGGCCGATCATTTGTCCCGATTGGAGGAATAAGGACGTCCTTATGACGGACTTGATATCAATGACAGTTTCCCGGATGAACAACTCCTTTCAATGTCAATGCAAGAGATTCCATGGTTTGCGGATATTTCTAATTACCTCGTCACCGGAGTTGTCCCTTGTGAGCTCTCTTCTAACCAAAGGAAGAAGCTTAGAAGGGACAACTTGGATTTCTATTGGGACGAGCCTTATCTATTCAAGATTTGCACTGACGGGGTGATCCGGAGATGTGTACCGGAAGAAGAGAAACTAGCTATCCTTGAGTCTTTCCACTCCTCATCGTATGGTGGTCATCATGGAGGGGCAAGAACTGACTCTAAAGTGCTTAGTTGTGGGTTCTTTTGGCCCACTTTGTATAAGGATGCTGGCGATCTAGTAAAAAGGTGTGATGAATGCCAAAGAGCCGGGGGAATTTCCAAGAAGGATGAGATGCCTCTAAATTCAATTCTTGAAGTGGATATCTTTGACGTTTGGGGCATCAACTTCATGAGGCCATTCGTGAGTTCGTGTGGGAACACGTACATCTTGGTAGCGGTTGATTATGTGTCTAAGTGGGTGGAGGCTGTGGCCTTACCAAATAATGAAGCGCGGAGTGTGATAGCCTTTCTCAAGAAGAAAATCTTTACTAGGTTTGGCACTCTACGAGCCATCATCAGTGACGGGGGGTCACATTTTTGCAACAAAGCCTTCGACTCCTTGCTTTCCAAGTATGGGATCAATCATAAAGTCACTACCCCGTACCACCCTCAGGCTAGTGGCCAAGTTGAAGTATCTAACAGGGAGATAAAGAGCATTTTATCCAAAACGGTCAATGCCAATAGAACCGACTGGGCCAAGAAACTAGATGATGCTCTTTGGGACTACCGAACTGCTTACAAGACCCCAATTAGGATGTCCCCATATCGTTTGGTCTTCGGAAAAGCTTGCCACCTTCCGGTGGAATTGGAGCACAAGGCTATGTGAGCCTTGAAAAAGTTGAATTTGGAATGGGATGTAGCTGCAAATCTTCGGGTGGAGCAATTGAATGAGTTGGATGAGTTTAGATTCCATGCGTACTCCAGTTCGTCCTTGTATAAGGACAAAATGAAGTACCTACATGACAAATATGCTCGAGGTAAAGAGTTCAAGGTTGGAGATTTGGTATTATTGTTCAATTCTCGGTTGAGGCTATTCCCGGGAAAACTCAAATCCAAATGGAGCGGACCTTTTGAAGTGGTATTTGTTACTCCATTTGGGGCTCTTGACCTCAAGAAAAAAAGTGGTGAAGTCTTCAGAGTAAATGCTCACCGGGTCAAGCACTATCTTGGCAAGGTGGATGACAGCCACGTGGTGGCACTTCTTCATTTGAAATGATCTTGGTAACATGCGTCATGCCGCGACGTTAAATCAGGCGCTTTATGGGAGGCAACCCATGTGTCTTTATTTTTGTTTTCTTTTGTTTTTCTTGGTGGAATAGGATTCATTTTTGCACTAACTGGTTTCTGGATGTTGTAGGATGATTTTGACACAGGAAATTTGGCTAAGTATAGAAAAACAGGTCTCTGAACCTTGCTTCGCGGCCGCGGTCATCTTTTCGCGGTCCGCGAAGCCAAGTTACTGCAGAGTGCCTCTCTGAACATGCCTCACCACGACCGCGGTCGATTTCTCGCGGTCCGCAGTAGGTAAGAGGGGTGGACCCCAACTCTTCTCTATAAATAGGCATTTAGGGTTTCATTTCTTACTTTACGCACTTCAACTTCTCAGAGCATCCTTGGACTGTGTCTTTATCTTACATCCTCTGAACTGCATTGCACTCATTCAAATCACCATCCAAGCATCTAGTAAGTGTAATTCTGATTAATTAACTTCTTAATTTCTTTATTTTCTTCATTAACTGATAGAGTTTTCTCTTCTTTTTCATAATATTTCATCTTTAGGCTTTAAAAATGTTAGGGTTAGTCCAAAATGTTCATTTTAGACCCTTGGAATACAATTACACTGATTAAAAATGTAGGGATTAACTAAATGAACATTTGAGCATGGAAATGATAAAAGTTTGAAAACCCTAGGCAATTGCTGTTTTCGTGGTCCACGGTCCCAATTTCGCGGACCGCGGTGCCTGTATTATGCAACCCTTGCATGATCTTCGCGGACCGCGGTCGATGTTTCGCGGTTCGCAGTCCCTGTTATTCAACAATGCATCTCTTTGATCTTGAAGCACCGCGACCACGGTCAGGTTTTCGCGGTCCGCAGTGTGAAGGTTTAGAGACTTAAGTTCTTTAGGGGTCACCCACCGCGGTCCGCGGTTGATTTTTCGCGGTCCGCGGTGGCCTTTAAACTGAGCATTTGGTCTTTAATTTCAATTGTAAGTGTCTGTGCAACAGTGCTTTTGGTACTAACCATGTTCACCCGTGTTCCCTTTGCAGACAATGGTTCAATCACGAGACGGTGGGCGAAAACAAACTGGTCGAGGAGATTCTCAAAGGGGGAGAGGCCCGGGGGCACCTAGGCAACCCTCCAAAGTCACCATTCCTCCTCAATCATCCCGACGGGCTACTCATGCTAGAGACTCCCCTGCTTCACCATCGGGGAGTGAGTATGCACCATCGGAGGAGACCTCATCGCAGTCATCTCCTTTGGACCCTGCCTCCTCTCCCCCAGCCCCAGCTCAAGCAGCTGAGTTAGCCTCCAGTGGCCATTCATACTCTACTTCTCCTACAACCTCCCTCTCTGGGGAACACTCAAGTGAGGATGATGGGGGTGCACCAACGGTTGAGGGGATTGAGCGTACTCGGAACCCGGATGTTTGGCAAGACCGGTTTGTCAGTGAGCCGGCTTTTCATAGGTTTGGAGAGTTGTGGACCACACGTTCACTCATGCTGGAGCGGGCATTCTCACTCAAGGAGTTGGCGTCCCACAACCCCGAGGTGAAGCGGCAGTTCAGGGAACAGAAAGGTTGGCTCTGCTTCAATGAGTTCCTCCCGGATGCAAATGAGCATATTGTGAAAGAGTTCTACACCAACTTGCTATTTCTTGAAAAGGACTCAAAGGTATCCAAATTCCAAAATTTAACAGTGTCGTTTGATGGGCAATCTATTAATGAATATTTGGAGATGGACGATGTGGATGAATCTTTATACCGGGAGAAGCTTGCAGAAAAGGATGCAGCTCGGAATTGGTTGGATATGCACTTGGCTAGGCCCAGGGAGACTCCAGATTGGCTACCTGCTAGGAAGACTATTTTCAGGAAGACCCTTAATTTTGAAGCTAAGGGGTGGGAGACTTTTGTGTGTTGCAGGCTGGATCCAACACACCATGAAACCACACTTCCCCTCAGTCGAGCTGTGCTGGTTGCTTTTATTATGGCTGGGTACCCCATCAATGTGGGGAATGTTATGTCCGAGGTCATTAGTCGGGTCGTCAGACAAGGTGATACATCTTACCCTTTTCCTCATTATTTGACTATGTACTGTGAAGACCAAGGGGTAACCAAGAAGCACTTTGACACAAAAGTCAAGCCCAAAGCACCCTTTTCTTGGTATGATTTGCTGGATGATGACAACCTCAAGAAGAAGTCCAAGGGTAAGTCCGTTGCCTCCACTGGCTAGTCTGAAGAGCTAGTGGTGGTGGTTGAATCATCTCTCCCCCAGCCCTCTATTCCATAGGAGGCTCCAGGTTCTTCTAACTCCACCGGTACAGACATTCCCTCCACCAGAGCCTATCCTATGACTGCCCACAGGCTAAATCAGACATTGACAAGTATCAACAACTGGATGCAGTCAGCGACTACAAAGCTGTCTGCAATCTCTACGTCTGTGGCAGCCCCAGCTACTCCTCCCCCACCACAGGTACAAAAATCCGTTGAGGACGCACTACAGGAGATTCTGGAGAACCAGAAGAAGATCTTGGAGGCGGTGGGAAAACATGAGACCGCATTGACAAAGCTGGTAAAGGAGACAAAGAAGTTACAGAAGACTCGTGCTTCAAAGGAGTCGGTGGATGAATTGAGGAAAGAGGTGGACAAGCTCAAGGGGGATCAGATACCTCCGGAAATGTTACTAGCAGACCCCACAGAGCATCAGTCAGGGCAAAAGCCAGTGCAGAAGGAAGAGCGGGGGAGGCCAACGAAGAAGAGGAAGGTCCTGCCCCGTACAGAGGGCATTAGACTTGTGCTGGTAGACCCTCCCACGCAGAGTCAGGCTACCGAGAAGACACAGGTCCAGAGCCAGGAGGCCCAGACCACCGGAGATCCACCACAGGCACCAGCATACCCAGTCCCATCACAGTCTCAGGCACATGCATACCCTATCCCATCTCAGACACAACATCATGGACCACAGCAGGCCGAGGGCCAATAGGGAGTTTTCTTTACTCTCTATCTCTCTCCTATATTTTTGTGCACTCTTTTTGATATATAGAATTGAGGACAATTCTATCTCTTAGTTGGGGGAGTGGCCCTATAGGCATTTCATTTGATGATAATCGGGTTGTATAATGCAGACAATTTTTCTTTCTTTTCCTTATGTTTTATTTTCCATTTTGGCTTGTAAATAAGTTTACTATCCTAGTACTTTTATAACTTCTTACTTTTTGGTATGTATAAGTTAACTCTTCATTGTAAATATTCATCCCCTATGTATATTCGTCTAATTCCCCTCATGTACATATTCATTCTATCCCACGCATGTTACTTTACACACTTTTTCTATTTTATAGCTTCTTATTTTTCTTTCTTAGCTTCTTGTTTTGAATTTCGCGTGAGCGATAAACCTTTGATTTTCTTAACTCCACGGTTATTTCCAAAGGTGGAATTTGTGTGAACCGGGTGGCTCTTCCCAAGGATGGATGGTGTGACAACCTTCTTAACGGTTAGAGTCTGTTTTTCTCTTTTTGGTCTTGTTTTTCTTCTTTTTCCCTTTTCTAGTGAATGAATAACGGTGCCTCAAGAAAAGCTTCACTTGGGCCTAACATAGTTGCCTTTGATCCCATGGTCAAAGACAAACCGTTGTGTTTAGGATGGTGATAGTGACGATCTTGAGACTCTTGTGTTGGCCGATAATCATCGGGTGGTTCTTCGGGACCATTTTTTTACTCAAAACACG
The DNA here is from genome assembly GCA_005239495.1 of Nicotiana undulata. Lineage (NCBI taxonomy): Eukaryota > Viridiplantae > Streptophyta > Magnoliopsida > Solanales > Solanaceae > Nicotiana > Nicotiana undulata. The sequence goes on from ML285674.1 coordinate 44,601, forward strand.
ACTAAGGTCGTTGTGGGACTTCGAATCGATTTCTGTATCAATCTCCTAGCATTGAGTGGTGAGAAATTCGAAATTGCAAGTCCAAGTCCCGTGCCACTAGTCTATAACTTGTCCTGAGTGTTGTCTAGGTGAAATTCTAGGTGTAATTTGACTTGAGAAGTGACTATAGGCCTTCCTTGGCTTGAACAACGCATTTAAACACTTCCATGACCTTTCAAAGACAAATTCCCTAGTCAACCATTTTGAGCTTTAAACCCTTTCTTTCAAAAACCAAGCTACAAGCCTTCAACCATTCTTTTACCCTCTCTTGGCACCCGATCTTTCCTTGGCGCTACGAAAAAAGCATAAGTTTGGGGGAGAGACGAGGGATGTGATGAAGTGAAAAAAGAAGGCACAAAAAAAAAGCAATGAAAAAGAAAGAAAAGAAAAGAATGAACAAAAAGAAAAAATAAAGGGAAGTGTGAAAAAGTGTTACCAAAGATTTGGAATGCATAAAAGGAAGAAAAGTGTCTAGAATGAAAAAAAAATGAAAAAAAAAAGGGCGTGACAATGTGTCTCTCCAACCCTGCAGAAAGATAAAATGACTCAAAGGGTCAAGAAAATATGAGAACAGTTAAAAAAATGAAGTGCTTAAGGAAATATAGAACTCACTCTGACCAAATACTTCCTACCCTTGACCAACAGCCTTCATCATGTTTTCACAAAAGCCCTGTATGATCTCAAATTGAGTGAAGCCTATATTAGTGGTGATTTACACATGGGCAAGCCTATGGTACTTTGAGCCGGACTTGGGACTTTTTCTTTGATGAGAGATGAGCGATTTTCCATATTTCTCGTTTTGAGAGTTATTATTCTAAAGGTGAGGTGCTTAGGGAAAGTTGCGGAATAAGAGTCTGGGATCCACACTGACCGATGTGGTAGTTAGAGTCTCACTGATGAGTTGGAACAACCCTTGAAGCTCTTGTATCACACTTGAAACTATATTTTTAAAAGGTTCAAACATTGTCAATGATGCATGTGCATTAAAGGCTATGATTAGTCCCCATTGATGCTAGTTGAGGTCACCATTAGGACATCCAGATTTTCTTGGAAGCTATCATGGGAGGGGGGGGGGGGGGGGGTNTGTTTGCTTGAGGACAAGCAAGAGCTTAAGTTTGGGGGAGTTGATAACTTGGATTTTTTGCCTTGTTTTCCGTTATTCTAGACCTAAGTTTTGGTTATAATTATATACAAAGTAGCCCCTAAAACTTATATGTTGTGCTTGATTCAGGATTGAACCATAAATGATGATATTCAGTCAAGAATAGGCTCAAAACAGGAGTGGATCCGACACAAGTACCAAGGACAACAAAAACTGATCAAGTAAAGAACCACCGCGGCCGCGGTCCTTATTTCGCGGTCCGCGGTACCCTGATTCAGAGAGGTGGATTTTAAAGCTCAGCTCACCACGGCCGCGGTCCTTATTTCGCGGTCCGCGGTTCCAAGATTCAGAGAGGGATGTTTCAAGGCACAACTCACCGCGGTCGCGATCCATATTTCGCGGTCCGCGATCGAGCATTTTCAGAAGCCCAGTGGTTAAGCACCCAGTTGTTTTTCGCGGACCGCTGTCGTGTTTTCGCGTTCCGCGGTGGCCCCGCAGGGGCATTTTTGTCCGAAATTCTGGCAGACTATAAATAACTTATTTTTTAATTTCTGTAGATATCTTGTAATTTCTGAAGTATAGAGCACGTGAATACTTTTGGGTTTTCATCTTTTTAGCTTTAATATTGTATTTTTAACATTGAATCTTCAATATCTTTGTTAAGCATCAATTAATGGGTTCTCTTTCTTCTCTATCATGGCTTCTATCTTTGATTATGAGTAGCTAGACCCATTAGCTAGGGTTGTGGCTCAACCCTAGTGTGGGTACATAATGGGTTTTTGAAATTAAGGTTGGGAAATTAATGGGTGTTGACTATCTAGGCTAATTTAGGGTTCTTATTGCCATAATTAATGGTTGCAAACACTAATTAGCCTTTCCATGACTTGGGTCCTTCTTGAGAAAGAGGACTTGAGTCTAGAAAATTAGCCTAATAGGGAATTATGGCATTATCAAGAGATTGGTAGTCCCAATCAATTGGGTTAAATCCAGAAATAGTAAAACCCTACTTGAGCCCTAATTAACGGGTTAAACCTCGAGAGAGTAATACCCTACATAAGCCTCAATTGCTTGATTAATTGATACCCAATTGGCCTCGAGAGAGGTAATTAGGGAAAATCCACTCAAACTACCGAGATGTATAGAGTGGGTATGTTCGTGCATTGGTTATAGTTGTATCCCTATTCAATGTATCGACCTTAGGATTGAAATCCGTTATGTATCCACCTAGGCAAAGGTCACGACCCTAGTTCCTTTATCATCATCAGAAAACAACACCAAAAATAATATAGCCATTAATTAGCATACAATCAAAAGAATATACTTAGCATAGTTCAAACCAAGCAAATGTTTAGAAGTGCAATTAGAAACACTCGACCCTTCTAGATTACTTAGACACTCACTCCCATTATAGACTCCCTGTGGATTCGATCCCGACCATTCGGGTAAAAGCTAACGATCCCTGCCTTCCTACTTATATAGTAGTGTGGGTGAGGCGTGATCAAAACCCATCAATCAAAAGCTAAAATCGAAGATCGATTTATGGAATATAATAAAAAACAAGTAGAGAACACTTAACCCAATCCCTGTGACAAAAATTGCTCCAAAAATCATCTCAATCCGAGTCCACAATGTTGAACTATGAAGAAATAACCAAAACCTCGATTTATAACTCTGTCCGACACTTCTGCACCTGCATAAGTGGCCGCATCTGCGACCTTTTCTTTTGCGAAAAAGGGCTCGCATTTGCGAGACATGCCACTTCTGCGATGGCAATGACCGCATCTGCGGTAGCGCTTCTGCGCGATTCCCTCTGCACCTGCGGACCTTCACACCTCCATGAAACCTTGCACCTGCGACACTTGGTCCGCATCTGCGGCCATCGCACCTGCGAGATGCCAATTGTAGGTTCGGAAAACCAGAACCATCAACAAACTTTAGTAACTTCTCAAATCTCCAACTTGATCCGTTAACCACCCAAAACATACCTGAGGCCCTCGGGACCTCAACCAATGATACCAACAAGTCCTATACCAATATACGAACTTAGTCGAACCCTTGAAACACTCAAAACAACACCAAACATCAAACCAACCTCGGATTCAAGCCTAAGAACTTCTAAACTTCTAAATTCCACCAATGACGCTGAAACCTACCAAACCTCGTCTGAATAACCTCAAACTTTACAGACACGTCACAATTGACACTACAAACCTACTCCAACTTCAAGAATTTCATTCCGATCCCGATATCTAATTTTTCACAGCTGACCAAAATCGTCAGATTTCCAAATTTCGCCAATTCAAGCCTAATTCCACTGACCTTCGAATTACCTTCCGGACACGCCCCAATTCACATCCGGGGTCAAATTCTCGAAAAACCAAACTTGGTCAACTCCTTCAACTGAAAGCTCCCACGACGAACTCAATCTTCCAAACCGATTCCGAATAACCTAAAACCCCAAAACCGACGATTCGCATAAATCACAATACATCATAAGGAGCTACTCATGTCCTCAAACTACTGAGCGAAGTGCAAATGTTCAAAATGACCGATCGGATCGTTACACTTTAATTCATTCACCTCCAACTGAGAAATAAATATAAAAAAATGTATACTTTTCCTTAGGGGTGTACATGGACCGGGTTGGTTCAATTTTTATCATAACCAAAGCAAACCAACTATATCAGTTTGGATTGGTTCGGTTTTGTCGGATTTTTCGGGTTTTCGGGTTTTTTTGTTACATGAATATTATTCGAATCTTACTTTGTTAAAGTTATAGATAAAGTTTTGATAAGTGAATATATGTTTAGTAAATATTGAATAAATTGACAAACAAATGATCTATTAAAATTTTTCAATGGGAGAATTTTGTTAGTAACACATGATAGGTTTTTTCTTAGTCGTCTATCAATAATTTTCTGTCAATGTACCTTTCAAGGTTAACACATGAGAGGATCCCAAATATTTCTACATTTTAAAAAAAAAATCGATATAAAGTCTTAAAAATATATATAAAAAATTATATATTTATATATCGGTTTGGTTCGGATTTTTTTACTCAATACCAAACCAAGTCAAACCAAACCTAATCGGATTTTTTAATCGGTTTAATTTGATTTTTCAATTTGATGCGATTTTCCGGTTCGATTTGAACACCCTACTTTTTCTTCTATATATTTGAAAGTTATTACCACTCACACTTGTGATGCAGTAATAAATATTCTTGCATTCTCAATTAGATGATTTCAATTCAAATCATGAGTATGAAATCGACTTTTAGGTTACTTTATCCATTAAAGTGGAACTTTTGGACGAGAATTAAAGTTAGTCAGACTCCAAAGTTAATAGCGAAGTAAAACAAAAAAGAAGTTGTTCTTGTATCTCTGAGCTAGATTTATTAGTAATTCAGAAGTTGTACTTTATCACAATTAAGTGTGAACGTATGATAAAGAAGAGGAGTAATAAGTTGAAAAGATTTGTACTTTGTTATGTAACACTTAGTTTTCAGAAACAAAGTGGTGTAATAGGTGGAAATTCATAATAATGGTCCAAAACTTTCGTTACATAAACGTACTTGTATCCATTTATCATAAAAATCTATTCTGACCCTCCTATAATATTACAAGGAGTCTTTAAGTCAAAGTAATGCAAATCGATTCAAAAGTTTGACAATGTCAATAACTTTTAAAAAGCTTAATATCGTACGGACTAAATTATTGTAGTTCCACTAGTAATATCATTTCTTTTGCTCCTTATTGAGATTTTACGACCCCTTAGATATTTTATTTTCGAAGACCATATTTTTCAGATTATTTTCTGCTATCTAATTAGGGAAGGTAACTATTTTATTTTATATTAATAGGAGTATAATGTAGATGATTGATATTGCGCGGTGCATGGTGTAGAGATAATATTGTGTAGTGAAGGTTCAGCAAAAGGTCGTAAATTCACTGTCATGGATTTCAAGAAAAAATAACAATCGTAGGGCTACCATCTTCTCTATTTTATTCTCAAAAGTTGACTCATGTTAAAAAAAGCTCTACTACTGTAGTCCATTATTAAACTCAAAAAAAAGAAAGAAAAGAACTAGTAACAATTAAATAATACTTTATCTATTGAGTTTTTTGTTATTGAGATCTTTTCGTTTAAATATTTTGAATTGTTAATTATTATGTAATTCTTCACTATATAATTTTTATTTTAAAAATTTTAAAGATCTGAATTTTCGATCAAAACTAAAAAGTTACTATTCGATTCTCAAAATTTAATAAATTGGGAAGGAAGAAGTAATTGATTCTTATTATATTTTCTTCCGAAAGCTTTTTACAATATGCTACACCGTTGATGGACTGTCCCTCTTGCATTCTCTTAAAGTATGTAAAGTTATTAGCTGGCATTGGAACTTGAAATCACAGACCTAACCCTTAGAATAATGGAGATCTCTTTTCACACTTCTGCTTACAAATTCTTACTAATAAATATTCTATATTTAAGCTTCAAGATTTATAAATAAAAAAAGGAAGCGTCAGAGGAGAAAATGATTTGCATTGATTGGGTTGATTTTACTAGGTGTTAGGATCGAGTATTAAAATGGAGAGTTGGGGATTATACAAAAATATTAATAAATCATTTTTCGTATGTACTGAACCGTTAGATAAATGTAAATAACATGGAGTAACATTATATACTCATATACAACAAACCACGAGCAAAACCCGTGAGAGAATATTCCAAGGAAGAAGACAGCGAAGAAATAATTATTGCAACTTATATTATAATATGATATATAATAGTAAATAATCAGTGATTAGATCCTTAATGATCTTTTCTCCAATAAGAAAACCTCGGAACAAAAAACGCTGCTAATGGAGTATCGACACATAGTTGTACGAATTTTCTTTCACTTAAGTATAAATGTATGACGACGAAAATGATTGCAACATTAAACACTACCAAAAAATTCAGGTTTTAACGACGGACACATTCAGCAGCAAAACAGAAAAATTCGTCGCTAATCTTATTTAATTACGAATGTTTTAGCGATATAAATTAGCGACGACGTTCGTAATTAATTCTATTTTTTTTAGTGAGATACTGCTATATTCTACAAAATGAATCTTTCATACTAATATTTTAGTTATGGCTCAAGATTATACAATGTTTACGTTTTATTCGGATCAAATATTGGAGACTCGGATCCTAAAATAACTACTGGTTAAACTCTTCTATGAAATGAGTTTCGTATTCTCCTATTTAATTGATCGAAGACATTTATTATGTAATGAACTAAATTTTGTCTTGACAATAAAATGTCGAATCTAGCTGGCTTTTGCGATACTTACACAAAGTTGAGTGGCGCTTTGATTACAAAAAATAAATTATTGACTTCAGTCTTATTTAGGTTAAGCAAACTTTTTCATCATCAAAAGTTGTTTAATGGCTTTTGCGGTAATAAAGTAAAAATTAGGTGACCATTTATGAAATTAAACCCTAATAAAACATAGTAACTGGCATTTGATCATTTCTTTTTTCTTTTTTCTTTTCATTTTTCCTTTTTCCAGTGGAATAAAGAGAGTATAATTCTCATAATTGGAATCGTCACACATAAGAGATGTCAATATAAACTAAAGATTTCAATTTTCACAATGAAAAGAAAAACAAGGAAAAAGAAGTTAGGTGATACGAGGAAATAAATAGCATGATCCATTTACTTGAAATACATCCAAAATAATTGGTGGTGTATAAATAAAAGGGGACCAAAATAGGCTGTCGTCGATGGAGATTGATAGCGCCAGCAATTCCAACTTCGGCTCCACACTTGAATATTTGATTATTACTTGGATCAACATATCAATAACAAACATAAGGTTACAGCTAAGATTAGACCAAACATATACTTTCAAAACAAAAATTATGCATGATGTTGAACATTTTGAATAGGCTTTTTTTTTGGGAGGGGGGGGGGGGGGGGGGGGGGGGGGGGGGGGGTTGGAGATAGAGGTTATCAGTTTCTAGATTTTTCTACAGCTTAGATATCCAATGATTGACGCTTTAGTTAGTTGGCATATAGGAAAACATAGAGACTGCATTTTTGGGTTGACTTCAATTTTAACGAAACTTTAAATTATGGAATTGAGTCTAATGGTCATGTTTGATATCGTTGAGTATTCTTTTGAATAGATTGTAGTAATTTGGTGGATTGCGGACGTGGAAAGGCCGTTCTAAGACATTAAGCTGAGCATGAACCAAGGTAAGTAAAGACTTTGATCTCAATAGACGATTCTTTTCAAACTTGGATTGTTTTATAATAGTTTTAGGGGTCCATCAAACAGTAGAGGTACCAGGTCCTCTACTGGTTTTCACAGAGTTATAAACTAAAAAATGCGTAAGGACACAAAGGATTTTTACGTGGAAAAATCCCACTCAAGGGGACAAAAACCACGACCTACACTTGTAGGATTTCAACTTCACTAACTTGTAATCTAGACTATTACAAGCCACTTTGAAAGGCAACCTTACAAAGACTTCTACACACTAACTTGTAATACTTATTACAAGCCACTTTGAAACTATCTAGTTACAAAGACTTTGACACATGACTAGCTTTAGCCACACAGAGATTGAGAGAGTAAAGAGTTAAAAGGATTCCTAACTAGTTGCTTCTACAAAAGCTAGTAGGATACAATTAAAAACAAAATACAAGATTACAACTCAACTAAGGACATTATCAATACTTGATGAGTACGTTTTGTAGCCTCTAGTGGAGTTGTCTTCTTGCTCTTGAAGCTCTTGAGTCTTTAATGCTTGAGAGCACTTAATGCTTGAATATTCTTTTTGTCAAAGCTCAAGTGCATACTTTGTTATTCTTGCTTCAAGATATTATCTTCCATTACATGTCCCAAGAAGGATGTCCAATGTCTTGAGGATATAAGGCTCAACCACAAGGAAGTGACTCCTGCACTGCTGCTGCACTGTAGCGTGAGCAGTGACAGCCAGTCACTTTTCTGTCACAGCTTTTTACAGCTGTCAAGTTGACTTGTTCTTGAATCTTTGAGTCCTATGAGGGAGCAGGTCCCTCATCTGATCTGTCCTCATTCAGTAAAGAATGATCCGGAATTCCTGAAGACATAGATGGCTTGTGATGCTGTATGTGCATTAGGTCCTCGACCTGGTTCTTCACATAAAAGTTTGTTGGGTAATCAAAACAGAATACAACTCATCATTTTACATATATTACCTATATGGGGTTATTATATACATGAGTTGATGGTCATATATGCAGGTAATAGGGGGAGGGTGGGGTATATGCTTCATATATAGGTTTCAATATGTATGTTGATACTTATACAATGTTATATACTTATACAATGTTATATGCATATGTACATACTAGAATAACATTATATATAGGTTTCAATATGTATGTTGATGTACATGTTTATACTGTTATAAAATAAATATTATAATTATAAACTAAATCACCAAAAAAGAAGAGACAATAATAGATAAGAGATGTAGAGAGGAGGGAACTATTCTTCTTATTTCAAGTATGTTTCTTATGTGTTCTTCCATGGGCAAAGAATGTCCTATTTATACTATACAAGATACACCCAAAACTCACTAGATACATCCTAGGAATTAATCGGTGCATCTATTCAAGTAGTACATTGTATATAATGTATGGATGCATTAAATGAACATCCATAAACATTCACTTTATTTATAACACTCCCCCTTGGATGTTCATTTGAAAGATAATATGCCTCGTTAAAACCTTACTAGAAAAAATCCAGTGGAAAAAAGTCCAGTGAAGGAAAAAGAGTACACACATCTTGTAATACGCATTGAGTGCTGCCTTATTAAAAACCTTACCTGAAAAACTCAATTGGGACAAAACCTTGGTTAAGGGAAAAAGAGTACATCATATGTTATATTCCCCCTGATGAAAGCTTTATTTGAAATTTCAGAGACGACACATTCCAATCTTATGTCTCAGCTTCTCAAATGTTGATATTGGCAATGCCTTAGTGAATAAATATGCTACATTGTCACTTGAACGGATTTGTTGAACATCTATCTCACTAATTTGCTGAAGATCGTGTGTGAAAAAGAACTTTGGTGAAACGTTCTTTGTTCTGTCTCCTTTGATATATCCTCCTTTAAGTTGAGCTATGCAACCATCATGGTCTTCATACAATATCGTTGGAATCTTCGTTTTTAAAGAAAGACCATACAATTTTTGAATATGTTGAGTCATTAATCTCAACCATACACATTTTCGACTAGCTTCATGAATAGCTATTATCTCTGCATGATTGAAAGATGTAGCAGCTAAAGTTTGTTTTGTTGAACGCCATGAAATAGTTGTACCCCCACAAGTAAATAGATAGCCTGTTTGAGATCGGGCTTTGTGTGGGTCAGACAAATAACCTGCATTGCAAAAGTTATATCTGGTCCAGTATTATTTACAAGATACGTTAGTGCCCCAATTGCACTAAGATATGGAGTTATATCACCAAGAAGCCCTCCATCATTTTCATGAGGTCGGAATGGATCTTTATTTATATCAAGTGATCTCACAACCATCGAGGTATTCAAACAGTCTACTGCTTTTGGAAGTTCCCCAGGAGTTCCAATGATATTTAGATCATCAACATACACAACGATTATAACAAATCAGATCCAGACCTTTTTATAAATACACAAGGACAAATTGGATCATTCTTATACCCTTCTTTCAGCAAATACTTACTCAGATGATTATACCACATTCGCACTGATTGTTTCAATTCGTATAAGGATTTTTGAAGCTTTATTGAACAAGTTACTTGAAAACTTTTATTAGTTTCAGGAGCTTTAAGCCCTTTAAGAATTTTCATATTTCGTTGTCTAATATGCGATAAAAATAGGATGTGACAACATCCATTAGACACATATCAAGTTTTTCATGGACTGCCAAATTTATAAGAAACCTGAAAGTGATTGCATCCACCACAGGAAAATATGTCTCATATAATCAATGCCAGGTCTTTGCGAAAATCCTTGTGCCACAAGTCGTACTTTATATCTAACGACTTTATTTTTATCATTTCGTTTTCGTACAAAAACCCACTTATATCCCACTGGCTTTATTCCTTCAGGTGTTCGGACTATACATCCGAAATTTTTCAAGTGACGCTAATTCTACGTGGATAGCGTCTTTCCATTTTGGCCAATCATTTCTCTGTCTACACTCATCGACAGATCTTTGTTCAAGATCCTCATCTTGTTGCATTATTTCATCGGCAATATTATAAGCAAAAATGTTATCGACAATAATATTATTTCGGTTCCATCTTTTTCCCGTAGAGACATAACTTATTGTGATCTCTTCATTCTTATTATTTTCAGGTACCTGAACCTCCTCTGAGGTCTTATCATTTATTATGTCACGGAGCTCTTTTTGACCAATTGCCTCCATATTATGATCTCTTAGATCATTTGCTCCTTTTCGCTTTCAAGGATTTTTATTTTTGGAACCAATTGGTCTACCACGTTTCAAGAATGGATTAAACTCATTTGCATTTATAGATTGTCCAACCGGGACATCAATTCGAATATAAGCATTAGCAGTTATGACTTAGTCACCCTTGGTAAGTTAGTGAATGCATCTGGCAGTTGGTTTGTAATGTTTCACAAATAAATTATCTTTTGAACCTCGTGTTCACATTGATTTGTTCGAGGATCTAAATGAGATAATGATAATGCATTCCAATCTATCTTTTTTTTCTACTGCTTATTTTCTCCCCCTAATATTGGGTATACTGATTCATCAAAATGGAAATCAGCAAATCTTGCCGTAAATAAATCTCCAGTCATAGGTTCCAAATATTTTATAATAGAAGGAGATTCATACCCAACATATATCCCCAACCTTCTTTGAGGTCCAATCTTTGTGCATTGTGGTAGAGAAATTGGAACATATACTGCACATCCAAATATTCTAAGATGGAAAATATTTGGCTCCTGACCAAACGTCAATTGTATTGGGGAGACTTTATGAAAACTTGTGGGTCTGATCTGCATAAGAGCTACTGAATGCAAAATAGCATGGCCCCATGCCGAAATGGGAAGTCTTATTCTCATAAGCATTTGTCTAGAAATTAATTGGAAGCGTTTGATCGATAATTCCGCTAGGCCATTTTGAGTATGAACATGCTCAATTGTTATCCCAGTCGATATACAATAATCATTAAAGGCTTGGTACGTAAATTCACCAGCATTATCAAGATGAAGTGTCTTAGTTGCATAATCTGGAAATTGTGCTCTTAATCATATTAATTGAGCTTGTAACCTCGCAAAGGCTAAATTGCGGGTTGATAACAAGCGCACATATGACCATCTTATAGATGCATATATCAAAACAATATAATATATGAATGATCCACATGGGGGGTGTATGGTCCCACATATATCACCCTGTATAAGTTCCAAAAATGTAGGAGATTCAACTCCAACTTTAATTACTGATGGTCTAATAATCAGTTTTCCTTGAGAACATGCAGCACAAGAGAATTCTTTAGTTTGAAGAATTTTCTGGTTCTTCAATGAATGACCATGTGAATTCTCAATTATTTTGTGCATCATATTATAACCGGTATGGCCCAACCGGTCATGCAAAATAGTAAAATCATTAGTAAACTCCTTGTTTACTATGACATGTGATTCAATTACACTAATATTAACGTAGTATAATCCGGAGGAAAATGCGGGAAGCTTTTTAAGAAGATACTTCTTTTCCGCCTTTATTGTTCTAATATAAAGGTATTCAACCTTTACTTCATTGATGGTCTCAATATGATAGTTATTTTAGAAAATATCTTTGAAACTCAACAAGTTTCTTTGAGACCTACTACAATATAATGCATCACCAACAACCAATAGTTTCTCCTGCTGGTAGTAATACAGTCGTTCTTCCAGAGCCCTCAATTAATTTTGTACTACCAGATATTGTTATGATATTGAATTCTTTCATAATTAAATAAGAGAAGTATCTCTTATCTTTTAATATGGTGTGCGTCGTAGCACTATCCAGAAGATATATTTTTTTTAATTATTCATACGGCCCTGATAATTATTTAGTCTTCTTTCAGACTTTGATCTATTGCTATCACATTCGCTTCAGGGAATGGAGCAGATCTAGAAGGACGAGCTTCATTAAAAGCATATTATTTTGCCTCAATCATCATTATATCATTAATTGTGGTGCATTGGGACTCAAACTCAATGTTTTACCCTCATAAAGGCATGTTACGCATAATGCATTGGGACTAAACCCCAACATCTTATCATCATGCTGTACCAAGACTCAAATTCGATGTCTGAACACCTCTTCCGAATTATTCCTACTACAGAATAAAATTTGAGGCATGTAGAATGAATTGTTTTTCTAATATGTTATAAGTGATTATTTCAGCACATAATTTCAAACGAAAAATAATTATAAACATGACTGGGTAATATAAAAATCTTATAAACACAAGCATATGATCCAAATTTCAATCACTTAGCTCTTTAGAATGCATCATAACTTATAAATTAAATAAATGAATTCAAACAGATGCTGCAAAATGGATGTGAATTGCCTTGACTTTCATATTACCAAGGTTATGATAATATTTTATTACTATATTATGTCATAAAGGCAGTAGCCAATACTACTATAATTAAATCAATATTAGTGAAATAGACGTACCTGCACATATAATAACTTCATGTACAGATTACCTCTCGTTTACCTTGTTTTCTTTTTCTTAAGAAGCATATTGGAATTTTTTTTGTCATAGATTAGGTGCAAATTTAATTTAATCGTCATTCACAATATAAGTATCACATCTATTTTTGGTTAACAATCCAAATTCAGTAGATATTAGGACATCAACACAAAAATCACCGGCAAGTACTAATTTATTACGACCTAATTAATGGAGTAGGTGTTACTTCATAATGTACCAAGATAAAATTATTTTGTAATGGACGTAATGCAAATTTTATTTATGAATATAGAGAATATTAGGACCTGCGAAAGATTATTGCTAAACATGATTGTAATTACAGAAGTAAAGACAATTAACATATTTTAAATCCTACAAATTAGAAGTCAAAGCTTATAACAATTATTTCATTGAATTGAAGAGTTTTTTAGTGCAAATGTTTGTGAACTTCCATTTCGCTACTTCTATTATCCCAATTATGTCGTAACATTTGGATGCAGAATTAAGTAGTCTAATCATTATAATTTAATTTAATACTTATCTATTTACGTATAGGTTTAAACTTTTTTGTCGATTATATAATAAAATAACAATTTAACCGAAGCTTATTGTTTTCATATCATGGCAATTATTATAATCATATTCAAAACAAGTTATGCATATGGTAACAAAATTGCAGGTTAAAGAAGATCCTAATTGTCACGACCCCAAATCCTAACAGGCCGTGATGGCGCCAATCGTGGACCTAGGCTAGCCAACCATCACCTTACTACGCATTTGTTCAATTATAAGAGTTCACAATTTAATAATAAGCATGCAACCAAGCATAAAATAGTGTAATTTAGTCTTAGCGCCCCAATAATAGTCTAAACAAAACCTCCCAAGACTGGAGTCAATAGTCATGAGCATCTAAGAATAAATAAATCTAACACTGCTAAAACTATAATATATGTCTCTGAATCAAATGCTAAGACTAAATAAGGAAGGAAAATGGAGAAGCTGTGGACGCTGGACAGCTACCTCGAAATCCTGTGAACTGCTGCTAACGAACAAGGCAGCTACTACTCCAAATCGGTACCTGGATCTGTGCACAGAGGCATAGGGAGTCTTTATGAGTACGCCAACTCAGTAGTAATGAAAATAAATCACATTCTGAGAATTATAAAATACACAGTACAAATACACCAATTCACAAAAATCAGTAAATCACCCAGTCACCAGATAGTATTCATCAAATACATGAGTTCAAAAATCAGTTTCCAGAAATCCTTTGAA
>ML285676.1:4261-72163 GCA_005239495.1 Nicotiana undulata
CCCCCCAATTAAAAATTAGCATTGCCCTCAATGCTAAAAGCAAAAATAGAATAGGGGAAGTGTAGAGAGTAAAGAAAACTCCCTAAGATGCCTCTGTCTGCATAGGCTCACTGGCTGGGTCCTGTGGCTAGCGTGAGTCATCTCCGTCGGGGTCCTCCAGCTGAATCTCCAAACCCTCAGTCTGGGGGATTACCCCCTCCTCACCGGCTCACTGATGGCCTCCTGCTCTGGCATCTGTGATGGCTGCGCTGTCTGAGGTGCATGGGCAGGCTCTCCCAAGAGAAGATCAAGAGGAATATCACCAGCTGTAGTGAGCTTTTCCACCTCCTTCTTCAAATCATCTTGGCTCTTCCTCATCTTCCTTACTTGTTTACCCAGGGACTTGATTTCTTTTTCATGAACACCCAGCGACTCCAGAATCTTCTTCTGGTTGTCAAGGACAGTCTTCAATGATTCCTCTAGTGATAGAGGCATCTGGATCTGGGCTGGGGCTGCCTGGGCTGCTACGGCACTAGATAAGGCAGATAGCTTTGATGTAGCTACATGCAGCTAATTGTTGATGCCGGCCAATGTCTGGTTTACCCTCAGGGCGGTTTGAGGGCATGCTGAAGAAGAAGGCACTGAGGTAGGAATGGAGGCAGATGGTCCGGAGAGAGGATGTGGCATGGCACCAGAGGAACCCTCGGCAGTAGATGTCTCGGAACCAGTGGTCACCACCCCTGGCTCTTCAGACAGGCTAGCGGAAGCGGTGGCTTTGCCCTTGGACTTGGGGTTGTCCGGACCCTGAAGGTTGTACCAGGTAAACGGCCTATTTGGCTTCACCTTGGTGTCATAGTCCCTTCCCTCTACTCCCTGGTCCTCGAAGAACATAGTGAGGAAGTTTGGGAAGGGATATGACAGCTCATCCTTTACGATCGCCCTGGTAATCACCCTGGACATAATATTCCCCACGTTGATTGGGAACCCTGCCATTATAGCCCCCACAATAATAGCCCGGGATACCGGAATATCACTGTCGTGAGTAGTAGGGTTTATCCTGCTGCATACAAACGTAGACCACCCCTTCGCCTCGAAGCTCAGAGTGTTCCTGTAGATAAGGACCCCGGGTGTCAGCCAAGCTGGGTAGGTCCCAAGAATAACAATCACTGAAGCAAGCCAAGGGGGGGCTAACTCATCCATCGCCACCTTCTCTAGATACAGGGACTCTTCTTCATCATTGAACCCAACATAGTCGTTCAGAGTCTTGCCATCAAACATAATCTTCTTGTTGCGGACTTTGGTCAAATATGTGCCCTTTTTTATATGGGCGACATTTGCATAGAATTCCTTGACCTAAAACTCATTGGCCTCCGGTAGGTTGTTGGTGAAGAAGTTCCACCCCACTCTCTTGTTGAAGTGCCTCTTGATATTTGGGTGTTGGGGTAGAAGGCCTCGCTCAATGAATACCCTCTCCAATGTAAGTGACCTTTGAGTCCATTACTCCTGAAACTTGTGGTATGCTTTCTCACTCACAAACTGGTCTTGCCATACCACCGGGTTCCGAGATCTCACCAATCCCCATGTTTGGGTGTCACCACCCCTCCTATCGTCTGGGATATCATCATCACTATCAATCTGTATTGGGGCAGGTGTGGAGGCTGGAGTTGCTGCACTGGAGGCCGGGGTGGTGGAGAGTCACTAAATCCTAAACTATCGGAAAAGCCAGACAAGAAAGTTGATTCATTTAGGAGGCGACGGGGTAGGGATTGTTCCTCCTGTTGAGTCTGGCCAGCTTCCCCCTCTGAAATCTCCCGAGAGGGGACATACTCACTGTTCTACGAAGTGTCCAGAGTGGGCCTCCGGAGGGTTTGTTTATTACCAATCAGCCTTTTATGGGCTAGGGGTGCAACTGGTTATTTTCCTCTGCCCCGTCCCCGAGAGGACTCTCCCTTCCCTGGTTGTTTATCTTGTCCACCTCTAGATCTAACCATTGTCTGCATAAAAAATAAGTGAAAGATCATTAGTATTGGTATTCAAGCATGTATAAGATCAAAACAGATAAAGGTCACAGTGTTTACATCACAGTGGACCTCTATCAGTGAAAAAAGGATCACGGTCGTGGACAAGCTACCGTTGTCCGCAAAAAATGAGCCCGACCGCGAGAGACTGGGGTTCTGACTACCCAGTCTCTAAAACTTGTTCACCGCTGAGAGCAGAATATTGGGCACAACCGCGAATGTTGTACCGCTGTCAGCGAAAAAACCAACGTGGTTGCGGACCCAACTAATCATTACTCTGAACATTAACTCTGCGGTCTGCGAAAAACTAAGAGTGGCCGCGAAAAGCAGGCTGCTGATCGCAGAATTATCCCCGCGGCCGCGTAAAAGCGACCCATTTAAAACTCTACAATTCATATGAACGCTGACAACGGAAATAAGGTCGCAGCCGCGAAATTTAAAATTGACGGGCACTGAAGAAAGGGTTCATGAGCTAGGGTTTACACTTAGCATAGAATTTAGGCAATTAAGAAGTAAAGTGAAACACCCCAACCCTCATTAGGCATCAAAAACAAGTACCCATTCATTTTTATCAACATTTAAGCATGATTATGATTCTACGCATGTAATAACCCTAACTAGAAAAAAAAAAGTGAAACTGACTAAAAAGAAAAAGAAAGATATAAGATTAAAACTAAGAAATTGAGCATACCAGTTGTTTAATTTGTTGTAGAAACTAGTCTTGCTAGGTGAGATGAATTCTAGATGCAACAGGAGTTAATGAACAGTGCAAAGGGGCTGTGAAATGTGAGGGTGTGAAAAGTGTAAAAGGAGGAGGGCCCTCCTATTTATACTAAAACCCTAAGGACCCCACCTACATACCTGGAGCGGCCGCAGAATTCCCCCGCAGTCCTCACTTTTAACATTTGGAAGAGTTGAAGCTGCGATGTCACCGCTGAGGGAAGAAACACTGTCGCGGGCGCGGAACAAGGTCGGCTGATCGCGAAAAATCCACCGTGGACGTGGACTAAACTTCATAGATATTACATTTTTGATTTTGCAAGTTTGCTTCCACTGCACAATCTCACTCTCGCAAAAAGGCCTCCGATGACCGCGAAATTTTGAGTGCGGTCAGCGGTCCAAAATATTTGTCCTGCACTACATTAACAATTCCCACACCAATATCACAAGAAGTTAGTCCAAAAAAAACCTAATCTAAGAAGAAACATGAAAAATAAAGAAAAATCACTTGGGTTGCCTCCCAAGAAGCGCCTGATTTAACGTCGCGGCACGATGCAAGTTACCATCATCATTGAAACTTTATCAAGGCCACTAGTGGTTGTCATCAAACTTGCTCAAGCAATGCTTCACACGATGCCCATTAACCCAGAAGGTTTCACCATTTTTGTTCTTCAAGTGAAGAGCACCAAAAGGTGTTACATGCACTACCTCAAAGGAGCCACTCCATTTGGACTTAAGCTTTCCCGGAAACAGACGTAACCGGGAGTTGAAGGGAAGAACCAAATCACCCTCCTTGAATTCTTTATTTCTGGCATATTTATCGTGCAATTATTTCATCTTATCCTTGTACAATGATGAGCTTGAATAGGCATGAAACCGAAATTCATCTAGCTCATTGAGTTGTTCCACCCGGAGATTTGTTGCGACATCCCACTTAAGATTTAACCTCTTCAAGTCCCATAATGCTTTATGTTCTAGCTCAACCAGCAAATGACACGCTTTAACAAACACCAACCGGTACAGAGACATACCGATTGGAGTCTTAAATGCAGTCCTATAAGCCCACAGAGCATCATCTTGCTTCCTTGACCAATCTGTTCTATTGGCATTCACAGTTTTTGATAAGATGCTTTTGATTTCCCTATTTGAAACCTCCACTTTTCCACTAGCTTGGGTGTGATAAGGGGTAGAGACCTTATGATTGACACCATATTTTGCAAGCAAAGTGTCAAATTCCACATTTCAGAAATGAGACCCCCCATCACTGATAATTGCCCGAGGAGTCCCAAACCGTGTGAAAATGTTCTTCTTGAGAAACGCCACTACACTTCGGGCTTCGTTGTTGGGCAAAGCCACGGCTTCGACCCCCTTGGAAACATAATCCACCGCCACAAGAATGTAAGTATTTCCACACGAACTCACAAAAGGCCCATGAAGTCTATGCCCCACACATCCAAAATGTCAACTTCAAGAATAGTTGTGAGGGGCATTTCATCCTTCTTTGATTTTCCCCCAGCTCTCTGACATTCATCACATCTCTTAACAAGCTCACTGGCATCTCTATACAGGGTTGGCCAATAAAAACTACAACTAAGAGCCTTTCCCCACCATGATGACCACCGTAGGGAGATGAATGACAAGCATCAAGTATGCTCATTTTCTCCTCCTCTGGGACACACCTGCGAATCACTCCATCATTGAATATCTTGAACAAGTAAGGCTCATCCCAATAATATTCCAAACTGTCCCATTTGAGTTTCTTCCTTTGGTTAGAAGAGAGCTCACAAGGGACGATTTCGGTAACAAGGAAATTGGAAACATCCGCAAACCAAGGCATATCATTCAAAGAAACCGAGAGAAGTTGCTCAGTAGGGAAAGCATAATTAATTTCAATACCATCTTTGGGCCTCCCTTGATCTTCTAGGTGGGACAAATGATCTGCAACCTGATTTTCACTTCATTTCCTATCAATGATCTCGAGGTCAAATTCTTGAAGCAACAAAACCCATCAATCTAGATTTTGAGTCCTTCTTTATCATCAAATATCGGAGCGCCGCGTGATCGGTATGAACAATCACTTTGGCGCCTATAAGATAAGGCCTAAACTTCTCCATGGTGAACACAATTGCTAACAATTCCTTCTCCATCACTGTATAATTAACCCGGTCATCGTTCATAGTTTTGCTTGCATAGTACACCGGATGAAATATCTTGTTCACCTATTTCCCCAAGACCACTCCTACAGCAACATCACTTGCGTCACACATAAGCTAAAAGGTTGAGCTCCAATTTGGTGCGATAATGATTGGATTGGTTGTTAATTTATACTTCAAGATCTCAAAGGCCTTCATGCACTCTTCATTGAAATCAAATTTTGCATCCTTCTCTAATAGCCTGCATATGGGGTTCACCACTTTGGAAAAGTATTTGATGAAACTACGGTAGAACCCCGCATGCCCAAGAAAACTTTTAACCCCCTTGACGGAAGTTGGAGGAAGCAACTTTGAAATCACTTCTATTTTTGCTTTGTCCACTTCGATTCCATCTTTTGAGATCTTATGGCTGAGGACAATGCCCTCCTTAACCATAAAGTTGTATTTTTCCCAATCAAGCACAAGATTTATCTCTTCACATTGGGCTAGAACCTTGTCAAGATTTTTCAAACATTCTTCAAATGAGTCTCCAACCACACTAAAATCATCCATAAAGACTTCGAGGAAGTCCTCCACCATGTCCGTAAATATAGCCATCATGCACCGCTGAAATGTAGCGGGTGCAGTACATAATCTTAACGGCATCCTAGAGAATGAAAAGGTCCCATACGGGCAGGTGAAGGTGGTGTTCTCTTGATCTTCTAGGGCTATAAGAATCTGATTGTAACCTGAGTACCCATCCAAGAAACAATAGTAGGCTCACCCGACAAGTTTGTCTAGCATCTAGTCAAGAAAAGGCAATGGAAAATGATCCTTTAAGGTCACTTTGTTCAACTTTCTATAGTCCATGCATACCCTTCATCTGGTCACAGTTATAGTGGGGATCAACTCATTCTTCTCATTTTTCACCGTAGCCATACCTCCCTTTTTCGGCACACATTGCACCGATGAAGTCCATGTACTGTCTGAGGTTGGATAGATAACCCCTGCATCAAGCCATTTGATAATATCCTTTTTGACCACCTCTTGCATAGCCTCGTTCAACCTCCGTTGATTTTCCACGGACGGTTTTGCATCATCCTCAAGTATAATTTTATGCATGCAAAAGGCGGGGCTTATGCCCTGAATATCAACTAGGGTCCATCCAATTGCCTTTTTTCTTCTTTGGAGCACTTCAAGAGTGGAGTTTACCTACACGTTGGTTAAGCAAGCAGAAAGAATATCAGGTAACGTAGAAGAAGGGCCCAAGAATTCATACCTGAGGTGTGATGGGAGAGGCTTCAACTCCAATGTTGGTGGCTCCTCGATCGAGGGCTTTGTCGGTGGAGTCTTCCAATTTTCCAAGTCGAAGGATAGCTTAAGGGGACCATAAGAGTAGGAACCCATTCCTTGCAAGGCATTTGCACATTCAACCAAGTCATCCCTCACATAATCCTCATGGTTCAACAAAACATCTTTCATGGGATCTTCCACATTGATCATTGCACTTATCAATTATCACTTCCGTCACAAGATCCACAAAAGAGCAAACCTCAGTACTTTTCGGCTGCCTTATTGATTTGCACACGTTGAAAACAACCTTTTCATCTCCCACCCGAAAGGTGAGCTCACCGGCTTCCACATCCACCAATGCCTTCCATGTTTCTAGGAAAGGCCTTCCCAAGATTATAGGCACCTCATAGTTGACTTCGCAGTCGAGAATCACAAAGTCAGCATTCAAGATAAACTTGTCGACCCGTACAAGAACATCATCAATAATACCAAGGGGTCTCTTCATTGTTCTATCCGCCATTTGCAATCTCATTGAAGTTTGCTCTCGGTTGACCAATACCCAAAGTTTTGAATACGGAGTAAGGCATCAAATTTATACTTGCACCCAAATCACACAAGGCCTTTGCAAAATCCTCACTCCCAATGGTACAAGGGATTGTAAATGTGTCGGGATCTTCAATCTTGGGATCCATCGAGTTCACAATGGCACTAACTTGATGAGTCATTTTGATGGTCTCACATTCCATAGATCTCTTTTTATTCACCAAGTCTTTCATAAACTTGGCGTATCCCGGCATTTGCTCAAGAGCTTCCACTAATGCCACGTTGATTGACATGCTTTTCATCATCTTTATGAACTTCTTGAATTGATTTTGTTATTTTGATTTGACAATCTTTGAGGATAAGGTGGAGGAGGCCTTGGCAAAGGAGCCTTGGCTTTTGGCACTACCGGCTCTGATATGTCTATCACGTGTTCCCTAGACGGGATCACGTCATTTTGAGTCTCCTACTAAATGTCATGGATATCAATCCTCACTTCACCATTCAATTTCTCTTCACTCATTTGCTCATAAACTATAGCAACATCATCATTTTGCATTTCATGATCATCACACAACTCTCTTTTGCTTGGAGGTACTTGCTTCACCACCTCTACCGCTTCTTGTGGTCACCGCCATTGCATGACCGGTATTAACCCTTTGAGTTTACTACCGTGTCACTAGGTAGTGCCCCTTTAGGGCGAGTGTTCAATGCTTGTAAGATTTGTCTCATTTGGACTTCAATATTGCGGATGGAGGTAGTGTGGGAGGCAATTTGAGCATCAGAATCGGTAGTCTTCTCCATCATCTGTTTGAACATAATCTCGATCTGTCCTATATCATTGCATGACGAACTTTGACCTTGAGATTGCTATGGAGGTGGATTATTGGGTTGTTGATACATCGGGGGCCTTTGAAAACCCGACCCCCGATTTCTATTTCCTCTCCAATTATTGTTGTTATTGCCATTCCAATTGTTGTTGCCACCCCAACTCGGATTGTTATTCCACCAGTTGTTTGAGTTGTTATTGTTCTTGTTATTATTCTAGTTTCCTTGCCCTTGATTATTCCCCTGAGATCGCCATTGTTGATTTGGAGCATTGTTCCGTTGTCCTTGATAGTTGTTGGCATACAATACTTCTTCACTTTGGTCATCATATGAATCATCATTGTTGTAGATACTTCCACTTTGCTCATGTTGATCATTATTTCTTTGCATTTGTTGGCATCGGTGTCTTCTCTGTTGACCATTAGATTGACCCCTTTCATTGCATTTACTTGCTTTGGTCCTTGGATTTGTTGAAGCTATGCTTTGGCAAGCTGGTTCATAGTTGTTGTTAACTCAGTTATGGCTTGTCCATGGTATTGGAGTTCCTTATGAAGATTGATCACACTCGGGTCACCTTGAGGAACGTTTGCCCGACTTTGCCATGCTGAAGAAGTGTCAGCCATTTCATCATGAATGTCACAGGCTTCTGCATATGTCAGCTTCATAAAATTTCTCCCAGCTAACTGGTTCATCACACATTGATTGGTCGTGTTTATACCCTGGTAAAATGTCTGTTGGATCATAGCTTCTGTCATGTCATTATTGGGGCATTCCTTGACCATAGTTCTATATCTTTCCCAAATTTCATGAAGGGGTTCATTGGGTTCCTGTTTGAAGGCTAAGATTTCATCCCTTAAAACTGTCATATGTTGGCTATAAACTTGTCCGCCAACTCATCCCATGTAGTGATGGAATGGTTTTGAAGCCTTTCGATCCGATCCAATGCTTTCCCTCTAAGTGAAAAGGGGAATAGTCTCAGTCTCAATGCTTCCTCTGATACGTTTGTCTGTTTGCTTCCCCAACAGGTATCTACAAATACCTTGAGATGTTTATATGCATTCTGATGGGGTGCACCTGTGAAGTACCCTTGTAGCTCCAATAAGGTCAATATCACATTTGTAATCTAGAAATTGTCCGCCCGGATTCAGGGTGGGACAATCGCACCAGCATAACCTTCATTTGGAAGCACCCGAGGAGCTGCTCGCGAAGGAGGTGGGGGAGGGTCTGGAATATTTTCATTGGCCTGGCAGCCTCTTCTTTGATCTTGAGGCACCAAATGAGCCTCATCATCACCATTATCATCTACCTCCTCCCCCGGAAGAACATTGCCGAGAGGATTAGCCATTTGTACCTAAAGCGATTAAAACAAACAAGTTAGTAAAATAGAAGGAAAGAAAAACAATACACACATCATAGCCAAACTTGGTAAAAAGCACTAGGGAAATGACTTACACCTAGGCGAGTATCTAATGGGATCTAGAATTTAGGACAAACTTGTTGTATCTGGGGTCGTGATATAACCTCACACTCAATTACTCACTCTATACCTCTCGGTAGTTTGAGTGACTTTGCATGAATTGGCTTTCTCAAGCCTAATTGGGTGTTCAAACAGTGCAAGTGAAATTGGCTCAAGTCGGGTATTACTATCTCTAGGTTTAACACTTTAATTGGGGCTATCAATCTCTTGAATTCATACCAATTCCTTGTTAGCCTATTTTACCTAGACTTGGGCCCTCTTTCTAAAGAAGAGCCCTAGTAAAAAAGGCACGAATTAATGTTTGCAACCACTAATTCAACAGAAAAAGCATGAAACAAGCTAAATATCACTAACCCATAAACAAATAAGCCCAAAAATTGAAGACCCATCAAAATATCCACACTAGGGTTGGGTCACAACCGTAGCTAATGGGTCTAGCTACTCGTAATTAAGGTATAAATCAAAGATGGAGATGAATTAATAGCCATAAAAAGTAATTACAAGAACAAAATCTAAAGTTATAAGCTAAACCTACTCTAAAATTACTCAAAATGGAAAAGTGTTGTTGTTCACGAGCTCCCTAATACAAAAGATAACCTAAAAATGTGAAAAAGATCTATTTATACACAATTGAAATTATTGGAAAAAAATACCCCTACCGAGGTTTCGCTGCTAGCGGAATAATGGGCACCTCCGCGCATGCACTTTCGTGGCCGCGCAATAACGAGCGCGGACCGCGTTTCTTCAGAGTTGGACTTGGACTAGGCTGGGTTTCGCGGATAGCGTAGAATCTTTCGCGTCTGCGTAGGCTTCAATCGCGATCGCGTAATATGTTCGCGGACCGGAGTCTGCAATTTGATTTAACTTGCAACTCTCTGAATCCCCAGTCTCGCTCCCAGCGGAATTTCAACCGCCTCAGCGTCAGATGGTTTCGCGGCCGCGCAATAATGACGCGGACCGTGTTCTTTGCTTGGCCCAAGAATTCAAGGTCTCTAATTCTTGATATACCGCTCTCAGCAAAATTTCCTTCGCGGCCGCGGTTTTGTAGCGGGGTCAGCGGTCAATAATGAGCCTAATTCCATCTCTCTGAACTTCAAGTTCGCGACAGCCCTTTGTAATCCGCCTTAGCGGAGGAACTTGCGCTGCAGCGTAATAATGGCGCTGACAGCGCTCCAGTAATTTTTAGGGCTTGTGCAAGTTTAGCTCCTTTATGAGTTCATTTTGGCTTCTTTGCCTTATTTTGACCAAAACCTGCAAGTAAGCACCTTGAGTTATTTTTCGGGAATATCTTAACGCATTTTTACCCAAAACATAAGCAAAAGAGAGTAAATAGTAGGTTAAAATCCCTAGTTATCAACTCCCCCAAACTTAAGTTTTTGCTTGTCCTCAAGCAAACAGGGTCATTCCCACCTCCACAAGAAAACGAAAATAAAATTTCAGTTTTTCTAAAGTAACTTCATCAAGCTTCAATTGGAACTAACAATTACCCTTAACACAAATGCATTATTGACAATATTATGCAATGACTTTTTGAGTTCCATAGGGCTAATGTGACACAAAAGTTTCAAGAGTTGACTCAATTCATCAAAGGGGCTCGCTCTCTCCCCTAGGCCACTGTGGATCCCAGACTCCTTCTCCTCTACTCTCCATGATCTCTTCTCACCTTGTAGAATGTACACTCAAAACCGGGATAGTCCAGAAGTGCGCTCATCACTCTCAGAAGAATTCCACAAGTCCGACTCTAAGTACCATAGGGTTTCCCCTCATGTAAATCACCACTAATGTAAGCTCACTCAACTTGAGATCCTATAGGGCTTTATAGGGATGTAATGAAGGCTTTTTGGATCAAGGTTGGACATAATGAACTATGGTTGTATCATCTTTCCTTAAGAACTCCATTTTCACAATTCAACTCATGTTTTCTTGACTCTTTGAGTCATTTTCCTCTTCTTTGGGGGAATTAAAGAGACACATTGTCGCTCTTTCTTCTATTTGACGCTCATTTTTCTCCTTTTCTCATCATTCCAAGCCTTTCAACATTGTTATCTTGAATCCTTTCAACCTTTACTTTTCTTTTGACATGTTTCTTTTTGTCTTTTCATCCTTTTCTTTGCCTTTACTTTTCATCAATTCTTTTTGTTCTTTGAACCTTTCACCACTTTGAATTTCCTTGTCTCTCCCCCAAACTTAAGTTTTTTTTACGATTGCTCATCATGAATGCTAAGGAAAGATTTGGGTGCCAAGAAAGGGTCATTATAGAACGGATGAAGGCTTGTAATGCGATTATTGAACAAAAAGGCTTAGTCTCAAAGGGGTTGACTAAGGATATTCTAATGGTAGGCTATGGAAGTCTTCAAATTCAAATGGGATCAAGGAGAGCCTATAATCACTTCTCAAGTCGAACTACACTTAAAATTTTGCCTAGAAAAATATTCGGGGCAAGTTCTAGACTTGTTGGCACGACTTGGACTTGCAATTTAAAACCTTACTTCTCAAGCCACTGGATTGTTAAAGAGAATAGATTCGAGGGCCCACAACAACCCGAGCTACGATTGAAACTCACATATGGCCACAGAAACCGCTTGATGATAGTTTTAGTCAACTCAAGATTCTAAGGGTCACAACTAGAGCTAGTCTCATCTGCAACTTGTCTCTAACCATGAGGTCGAAGGTAAATGTGTTGGTGCCAAGTTAAGCTTACTTGAGCCACTTCTATTCATTACTACCATATATAAAAAAATAAAAAGAAAAACAATACACACATCTAGTTAGATAGATATCCAAAATCGTTTAAGTCCCTGGCAACGGCGTCAAAACGTGATCGGCCCCAACCCTGCACCACTATATAATGGCAAGGAGGGGTCGATGTAGCTTTTACCCGAAAGGTCGGGATCGATATCCACAGGGAGTTATAGTTGGTTGGGAATTGGGTTCCTATCTAATAAAGGTCGGGATCGATATCCACATTATATGCCAAAAGTCCCATATAATGCCACAATGTGCCAACAAGCTAAAGACTTGAATGTAATACATAAGAAAACAAACTTTAGAAGGAACTACTCAAACCACGCGACTAATTAAACAATCGAAAAGACACTATGAACCTTCCTCATAAATTGAGAAACAATCACACAAGATAGGTATAGAGAACTGTACTGAACATCACATTGTTGCGACGTGAAACCCGATCCAACCATGATACCATTGCCGCGTGCAATTCGATCCAGCCATGATACCCGTGGCGGCGTGCCACCCAATCCACACATAATAATCTATAGGAAAATACTTACCGAGCTAAAATTCTCATAACTACTAAATACTCGAATATCGATCATAAGCACGCGAAGTGAAATATACAAATCCCGGGGAGACGGATAGCGCCATACGTTACGAAACTCAATCACAACTACGGTGCAATAAATGAATTGTATCTCGAGAGCCATCCTACTCTCAGAACACCAAAAATTACCCGGGATTTCAATACGAGTTCGAATAACCAAATCGCCTCACAACCCACATGGCACAATACAGTATTACATGAAATAACCGACGACGAAATAACATCCAATGTTCGAATACTCCTCCATAAACAATGTTATGCTGAAATGAACACATCCGGCCTGATATAGAGCCCACATTCACATTTAGATCCACCCACAGACCTCAAGCTGATTCTGATCGTACCACATTGGGCCAATAATCTTCCAGGGATCCACAATAACCCCTTTTTTCCCATGACACACAAAAAACACCCGTCAAATTCGGAACAAACTTCCACAGTACACAACCAAATGAATCGAGCACCCTTCAGGCATAAATTCTCACAATAAAGATAGTACCATAATCTCCATACTTGATTTCAGTCTTTAGTCGACTAACTACATGTCACACTTATATGATCCTCCCGTGGGATACGCTCCCACAACCTTCTGCACCAGGTAACAAGTCTGCATATCCATACCACCATCCATACCAATGTTGTAAAACAATTCAAGGATCCGCCAATCAGAACACAAATCCTCTAACACAGGACACCGAGCTTAGGTGATGCTAAAGATAATACCATCTTACTCTAACATCTGAATCCCTTCCTGGTCACCCAAGCTCGTAACATTCTTGCCTACACCGAACCGTGACCTTGATCCTCCACTTCCAATTCCCATAACTGTAGGAAATACATACCTCGAGTTGTGGTCTAACCCACCATAATTCTCTCGGGATCCATCTACACATAACAGACCATAATACTCGAATGCCTCCATACAAAATCAACTACATAAGCCATCAAACCTCGCGCGTACTGCCACAAATCACATGTATAACTTAACACACTGAAAGAAATGATCATTTCCACCATCATGCCAATTCAGCCATCGCTAACCAATCCAGCTTCTCCTAATTTACTCCGGACTTGCCTTAGGAATAATAGTAGCTCCATTTAAACATAGCGGACTCAAATCCGCACTCATCCTGAGTGACCTTATTTCACGGGACCACTCTGTCCCTACAACCCACGAACCATCTCATACCCTCGTTGTGCGACACTCGCACCTTCAACTGGTACACCCATCCTGATAATTCCTCCATAGATCCGAAGTCACCTTCCCCCATTCCTCCAATGCTACACCACAAACTGAACATAAACTGGAATACCCCAAGCCCCTTTTCATAACCCACTGCAAAAGCTCGATATTTAACCACAGTACGGACTCGAAATCCTTAGGCACTGCACTTTAACTTCTGAATCCACCAGGACCATTGTTGAGAGTCACTCACTCTGACTTGGTCCCGACTATCATAAACTCCAAGGCTCCGCTAGCATATGATCACCCTCTCAAAGGAGCACCCGGTTGAATCACCTTTCTTGTAACTCACCTCTATACGGAGCATAAATCCCGAGTCTTCCCAAAGTCTGAACATGAATCAATAAGGCCAACTATAGCACACATTCCCCAAATCCTTTGTTCTAATTACCACTAATGTTTTCTTCCTTTAGTCATAATGACTCACCAATATGCTGATAACCAGAAACCTCACAAGTAGACAACCATGCAATCCAATCGCAGACGATGGGGCTCTCCCACTTAGCTTGAAGTTACAATTTCATAACCCTGGAACCTACCAAGATTCCTGCTTCTTCATTAACATGACTCCGCACAATTGACCCGCCAAATTTCTTGAAACCTTTCTGTAAAACACTTCATGAACGCTCTGAATCACTAGCCACATGCACATATTTTGACCTCTTCCTGGATAGTCAGTAGAAATTCTTCGTAGGAGCTTCGTCAACACCACGCAACCGCTAACCTGCTCGTAGGAGATAACCCACATGTAGAACTCCATGCTGACGTCATCCAACGACGCTGCACTGGGTATAATTACTAAAAAAACAAGTTGTACGAATCCGTTCACTCGTGCGACAATAAATTTCAATCCAAAGTCATGTTGCATCCCTCTTCATATTAAGAAACTCCCTCCTGTCACATCCAATCATCCTTAGTGTAGTATTCAATATTCCAAATTAGTCTGTAGACCTAGTCACTGTCTACCATGAATCCCAAATCACTCTAAACTTTTCCCAATGCGTGTAGTCATCTTTCCACAGAACCCATATGCCACTCTCCCACTTTGGTCAAACTCACTCCTTTAAGAAACTATTCGACTCCTGTTTCTCACACTTGGCCTTCAAGAAGTTTACCCATTGTAAGACACCTCCCACATGTCCTTCATCATTCTTCGCTGCCCAGTTGTTGCCTTACATCAAAATCCATCTCTGTAGCGCTTGAACCAATAGATCGCCACCAACTTTAAACCTCTCTGAAGATCACCTTCCTCGAACCATCAACATTAGAAACACTGACTCTATCCCGAAACCACTACACAATGCTATCTCTGACAACCGCATCTCAGACACCAGTACCCTGCCCCGAAGGCAAATAGAAGAAGGCCATAACATTGGCGAACCTTAACGCGTTCAACAAGGACGACGACACCACATCACAGATGAAAATTCCACCATGCTCGAAAATACCAAGCCCCGTTACTCTATCAACCAAAACCTGAACATTTATAGTCCGGCTGCCTTTTTCTTTACCGGAAATAGAATATTGAATCTCTGAATCATGCACTGAATAAACCTCCTTCCAAGTCATTCACTACCTCGATGCATAGACAAGCATCTTACCACACCAACACTGTGCAATAGCAATGCACAAATCGTCATAACAATCAATCCCAAATATCAAAACCTTAGGTAGTACTGATACTGAGCTGAAACGACAGAACGGCCTTCCGCAAGGCAACGACAATAGTCCAATCAAATACGCAGAGAGAAACATTATGCACCACATATGTAGTACCATTACAATTCCTCAATTCCCTATATATAACAAGCGCTTCACATCACATAAAATTGAATAGGGAAGAGACAAAGGCATAAGCCTCAAAGGAATCAAATCGCACGATGAGGAACCAAGAAGGGAAGTGCTCCTAACAGCCCTGTAGCCTCTCGAAGATAAGTACAAACGTCTCCATATCGATCTGCAAGACTCTACTATACTTGCTCATGACTCGTGAGACCTAAGAAAGCCTAGTGCTCTGATACCATGTTGTCACGACCCAAAATCCATAAAAGGTCGTGATAGCGTCGAACACCACTGTCGGGCAATCCAACAACAAATACTTAATTTTTATTCTCATTTTGATATTTCAGAAATTTTATTTTCCTTTAGTTAAACAGTAAAATTGGAATTTACAGAGTAAATATTAATACTTTGTAACAACTTCAATTATAGTGCAACCCATAATCGCCCCAAAACCCGGTGTCACAAGTGCATGAGCATCAACTTTTTCCGAAATACAAATTTGGAAATGAAAGAAAATATAAATACTCTGAAGGAGACTCTGCTGGCTGCGGGTCGGGATATGGAGTGCAGCTCACCTAAGTCTATATATGCATACAGGCCTCAGCTCTCACAAGGACTCTAAACATAAATCACTTGCACAAAATGTGAAGCAAGTGTAGTATGAGTACATAAATCAACGCAAACCCAGTAAGTATCCCGTCTAACCTCGAAGAAGTAGTGACGAGGGGTCAACTCCGACACTCACTATGGGCTATCATTAAAATGTCGATGTTATAATTAAACATGAAATATATGAAGTATCTCAAGGTTCAATAATCAAGAAGTAAGTAAGCATCTCTTTAATTATTTAGGAAGTCTCCATCTCTAGTTTCACCTTTTAATAATTTATATCTCAAGCAAACAAAGCAATACAAATTATAATTTAGCTCCGAAGATTTAACATACGCAAGTCATGATGAGGACGTACGGCCCGATCCAACATATAAATATAAATTGTGCACTGTCGAGGGTCGAACGACGCAAACCATAGATGCATCTATTAACCTGGCGAGGCAAGCGACTCACTCCCATGAGAGTTGTGGAAATTTACTCCGCTC
This sequence comes from Nicotiana undulata, assembly GCA_005239495.1. Taxonomy (NCBI): domain Eukaryota; kingdom Viridiplantae; phylum Streptophyta; class Magnoliopsida; order Solanales; family Solanaceae; genus Nicotiana; species Nicotiana undulata. Next base: position 20,711 of record ML285676.1, read on the forward strand.
GCGGAACATAAATTGCGAAGCTGTTGCACATAGATTTCTCAAGTTATTATACTATATTCCTCAAGTCTTTTCAAAAATACAAAATATGAGTGAAAACTTTCAAATCTCGAAATCTTCAATTCCAACTCCTTTCAAGGAAATTGATAAACACAATCAAATAATAGTATCAACGAGGCAAGGTGTGAACCTAAACTACTCGGACATAGGCATAATTAGTAGCTACATATGGACTCTCGTCACTTCATGTGCATGTATCCCCTTCAAGTAAGATCACACATAAATTCAATTCACCTATGGGGTTAATTCCCTCTTACAAGGTTAGAAAGGAGACTTACCTCGCTCCAAAGCTCCATCACCGGCTCCCAAGCCCTTCCAATTACTGAAATTGATGCCCAACGCTCCAAAACTAGTCAATAAACATGCAAATCCATAAATATACACTCTAATACTTATTATAATCCAACATATAACAATTCCTAACTCCGCTTGAAAAGTCGATAAAATCACCCTCAGGCCCACGTGCCCGAATTCCGATTTTTTTGAAGATAAACTTTACCCATAACACCACAAACTCAAATCTATAATTTATTCCAAACTCAATGTCCAATTTCGTGGTCAAAATCCAAAAATACCAATTTCTAGATTTTTCTTCAAAACCCTAAATTTCCACTAATTTCCATGCTAAATTCTATATATAATCAATGTATTTAACACATAATAGGTGGGGATAACTTAGCTTGCCATTGATGATGAAAAACTCCTCTTGAAGCTCTCCAAGAATCGCCCAAACCAAGAGAAAAATGAAAGGAAATGGGCCAAATCCCGTCTTTAAAGAAACACACTGCCCAGGGATTCCTCGCACCTGTGGTCACTTGATCGCTTCTTCGGTTACGCAGGTGCGGCCAAAATACCACTTCTGCGCTCCTCCTCCAGACCCCTCGACTACGGATATGCGACCCCCATCCGCTTATGCGCCTTCGCTTCTGCGGATCCACGTGCGCAGGTGCGGTCCTGTGGAACTCGACCGCATCTGTGGTCCCATCCTTCTCCAGCCTAAGCTGCTCCTGCGACCCTCTTGGCCACTTTTGCGGCTCCGCACCTGCGACCCTAACCTCACAGGTGCGGTTACACCAGAAGACAGCAGCCTCAGCACCTTCATTAGGCCAAATTCAATCCGTTAACCATTCGGAATCCACCTGAGCCCCCTGGGACCTCAACCAATTATGCCAAAACGTGCTAAAAGACCATACGGACTTAGTCGAGCCTTCAAATAACATCAAACATCATCGAAATCACGGATTAAAACCCAATTCAAGCTTAATGAACTTTAGAACTTCAAACTTCTACATTCGATGCCGAAACCTGTCAAATCACGTCCGATTGACCTCAAATTTTGCACCCAAGTCACATTCGACATTACTGACCTACTCCAACTTCCAAAATCAAAATCCGACCTCGATATTGAAAAGTCCACTTCCGGTCAAACTTCTAACTTTTGACAAATGACCCCAAAATGACCTACGGGCCTCCAAATCCAATTCTGGACGCGCTCCCAATAAAGAATCACCATACGGGATTATTCCCAGACTCGAAATACCAAACAGACATCGATAACCTTGAAATTCACTTCAACTCAAATTTATGAAATTCCTTCAAAATTCCAACCTTCCACAATAGGTGTTGAAACGCTCACGGACCATCTAAACTCGATCCGAACATATGCCCAAGTACGGAATCATCATATGAACCTGTTGGAACCTTCAAATCCCGATTTCGAGGTCATTTACTCAAAATCAACCCTTAGTCAGATACTTCCAACTTTTAGCTTCCGAAATGAGAATTCTCTTTCCAAATCCACTCCGAACTTCCTGAATTTCAATTCCGACCATGCGTACAAGTTATTATACCTTAAGTGCAGCTTCCCATGGCCTCAAACCGCCAAACGACGCGCTAGAACTCAAAACAACCGGTCGGATCGTTACACTAATTCAGCAAATCCATATAGTACATGAAAGCATATCCTAATATTACTAATTGTGCTAAATACTTAAGTTTATTTGTATATTTCTTTTGTATGTCAAATCATGTGAAGCAAAATATGGATATATCTCAAAACAAATTTGGATCAAAGTTAAATTGTAAAAATATTTTTTTAGTTGATTCATGTACGTCACATACAATATTCATAGAAAAGAAATATTTCTCTTATTTAAGTATGTGTAAGGCAGATGTTACTACAATTTCTGGTAGTAATAATCTAATTGAAGGCTCTAGAAGAGCTATTATAGCGCTGCCTAGGGGAACAATACTTATCATAGATAATGCAATGTTCTCCACCACGTCCAAGAGGAACTTGTTGAGTTTTAAAGATATCCGTCGAAATGGATATCATATTGAGACAATATATGAGAATAATCTTGAATATCTCATCGTTACTAAGAATGTCTCTGGCGAGAAAAGGATTAATGAGAGGTTCCCATATTTATCCGTGGCATGTGGACAGGAATTAGTACAATTGAGGCACATTAGGGTTACTAATTCTAATACTTTTATACTTTGGCATGATCAGTTGGGACATCTTGATCAATTATGACGAGACGGATAATAGAAAACTCAAATGTGAATCCATTAAAGAATTTAAAGATTTTTTTAAATAATGAATTATCTCGCACTTCTTGTTATCAATGCAAGATAATTATTAGACCATCACTAACAAAGGTTGGGAATGAGTCCCATGTGTTTTTGGAACGTATAGAAGGGGATATTTGTGGACATATTCACCCACCTAGTGGGTCGTTTAGATACTCTATGGTCTTAATAGATGCATCTTATAGATGGTCTTATGTGTGCCTATTGTTATCTCTCATCCTTGATAAGTACGTATTTTGACTGCTTATTAGCACATTTTAGCTTTTGTTTTAGTCTAAACTCTAAAAGCATTGAATTGTGTTCCCGAAATCGATGAAATGTGCAAAATTGAATGAATGTTGGAAGATTGGACTCCCGATATGAAATCCGACTCAAAAGGAGTAATCAAAACATAAGGCAATAAAAGGCACAAAATCTTACAAAGTGTGGACCGCAGAATTCCATCTGCTGCCGCAAACGATGAAGGAAACCCCCACAGACTTTCTAGAAAACTACGGACCACACATGGAATTCTTGAGTTCCTGCAAGATGAAGAATTTTGCGGCCGCAAAATCTCTCGAAGGGCATTTTTGTCCGAAATTTTTAGCCTTGTATAAATAGACAAATTTCACAAAATTAGGTTAGGTTTTGACATCAGCAAGTCCTATAGCCATTTTTCTTTGCCTCTTTTAATAGTTTTCTATATTTTGGAGCATTTTAATTTAGATTTTATCATTTTAAGATTACAATATGAGTTAAATTAGTATTTCTTCTTCTATTTCTTCAATTTCAAGCATGAGTCGCTAGATTTTTACTAGGTTTGTGACCCAACCCTAGTGTGTAAACCTCATGGGTATCTAATTTAATGCTTGTTTATGATTGAGTGTGTCTTATTTAGCCTCGTTCATGCTTCAATTTGTGGAATTAATTGTTGCAAACATTAGCTCATGCCTATTTGACTTAGTCTCTACTTGAGAAAGAGAGACTTAGTCTAGGAAAATTTGGCTAACAGGAAATTGAGTCAATCGAGAGATTGATCAACCCAGTTAAAGGGTTCAACCTAGAGATAGTAATGATCCGACGTGATCTTTTGTTAACCATTTTGCGCAATACCCATTTGGGCTTAAGAAAGCCAAATTGGGAAAAATCACTCTCTGACCAAGAGGTATTGAGTGGGTAATTGAGAGTTGATAGCTATAATGCATCCCCATCAACAAAATAAGCATTAAGGTTTTATCCCATTAAGAAATAACCTAGATGATGGTCATAACCATAGGTTTTTTACAAACTTGAAAAACAACAAAAATAATTATCTCAGTGCCCTTCCCGGGGACGAGGGAAGAGACCCTTGCCTAGTGCCCAACAGCTTGAAAGCAAAAAGAAGACAGCAGTCGGCAGCGGGAGAGGTGCAGACCTCTTGGAGAACAATTCTTATGTCCCATCTAGGGACATCTCTGAGTCTAACTCAGCCTCGGTACATGAGACACCGACCGTCCAATCAAGGTCGCCTAGGAGATATCAGCTCAGGGATGAGGCATCATCATGACATAGCACCTCCGAGGGTTCGGAGAGTGCCAGTCAGGCTTCAGAGAGCCTTCCACTACACCTGTCCCCCAGACACCAGAGACATCAGTTATGGACATCCCAGATGATGGCCGAGAGGGAGATGCTACAGTTATCGGCCTTGAGCGGTCGAAGAAGAAAGAGGTGTGGGAGGACCGATTTGTCAGTTTGGATGCTTTCTCTAGCTTCCGTGAATGGTGGCCAAGGAGGTCACTCGCTCGAGCGACAGCTCCAATTGAAAGATCTAAAAATGTACAACCTTGAAGTCTTAAGGGATTTTCGAGAGCTCAAGGGATGGATGTGGTTCACTCAGAGTGTGGTGGATGCAAAGGAATACCTTGTCCAGGAGTTCTATGCCAATTTAGCGCATCTTAAGAAAGGGACAAAGGTAACTAAAGTGAGGAACCTCAAGGTGCGTTTTGACCAACACACATTGAACACCTACTTGGGGCTTGATGATGTCGAGCCCACAGAGTATTTGGAGAAGTATGCACTTGGGGATGTGTCACACCCCTTTTTTACCCCCAAAATATATATGCTATGGATTGTGGGTTAAATATTTTTTCAAATTAAAGTGACAATTTTGAAATAGGAATAATTTGGTTATTCAGAGTCGCCACTTGGGATTGATTTTTGGTGTTCCAAGTCACATTTTATTTGAATCCCTAGTCAAAAGGTTTGACTCTTTTATTATTGGTCTGCGAAAATAAAGTCCGTATAAGGAATTCTATTGACCGGGGAGAAGGTGTAAGGCATTCCCGAGTCTTGTGGTTCTAGCACGGTCGCTTTATTGACTTAAACTTGGCTTAAATTAATTTTGGATAAAGTGTATTTTACTCGATTTTCCATGGTTTACCTATTCGCTTTTAATTATTAAAATTATTAAAGACAGATAAGAATAAGATTGAATTGTCCTAACCGCACCACGCATGCGAGTGTGCGATAGAGACGGATTTTATTAATTTTGTCGTAATCGCGCGACGCAAGTGAATCCGGAGTCATGACAAGGGTTATTAGCACGTTATGTACTTCAAAAAAATTACTACATTTGTGCTTAGAGGAATTTTTTTTTTTTTTTTTAAATTATTAAATGTTACTACTGCGCTAAAGCGAATCTGCGGTTATGACAAAAGGATAAGAAATTGATTAAAACTATTGGATATGTTATGAAATTGGTGAATTAATTTTTTAAATGTTAAGCATCACGCTACGCAAGCTAGTCCGTAAAGTTAAAACGCAATAACTATTTGCCTAGCGTTTAAATTAATTAATTAGGAGGTGCTTAAATTATTTTAATTAGTTAAATAATAATTTTTAAAAAAGTGATTTGAATTAATTATTTGGAAAAACACGACACTTGAGTTTGGACCAGCTTTATTCATTTTTGAGAAAATGGGCCACCTTCCTATTAAAAGAGAAGTAACCATCAACTAAATTTAAAGAATGGGCCAACAACTTGTTAAAGAAAATATTGGCCGGTAGCTTATTAAAAAAAATATGGGCAACCAACTTATTTATTGGTATTTGGCTTATTAATTATAATTATTATTTATTTGACACAAAAACAATTATTGGCTTTAAAGAAAAGCCCAAATTACTTTCTATTGGCATTGGGCCTACAGATTTAGCTTATTTAGCCGATGTTGTTTAAGAGCCGGAATGACCAAGACAACAAAAAATGATAAAGTATTCTCCTAAGCCCAAATTGCTTCTCATGTTGATGTCCAAACTAAAGCTGTTTTTTTTCATAAATGAAACTTACATTGTAATTATTATCGTTGCTCGTCTTCTTTATCAACTATTTCTTAAGGGCTAACTAATATTTCTACTCATCTACACCAACATGGCACTAATCACATTACAAACTCACTAGCAACACAAACACCTTAAGCATTTGAATACGCTCTCATAATTACAACCGCAACTAAATATAAAAAGTACAAACTGATAATGTTTTTAATGCTAAAGAGAAGAACTATAATATGGTATTATGTTGACTATAATATAAACATCAAAACTTTTGAAGCAAAAAGTTTTCCTGGATAATTATACATGAACATTAGAAGTAACTCACAGAAAAATCCAAAACAAAAGAAACATGCTCAAAGATGAGGTCTTTAATCTTTTCATCAACTAAGTACACTAGCATAATATAATTTTAAACTACAAATATAAAGAAATCTTAGAGATTTAAATACATTCTATAAATCTAACATGCTTAAGATGAATAACACAACTAAACAATGCTTCCATTCGATAAGGTATATTAAACAAATCCAATGAGCCAAGACAAGTCCATATCTTCATCCGTTTAATACAACAATGAAGAATAGAAGCCCGACAACAAAAGTAGCAGCAAAACAACAGAAAACAAGCAGCAAATTTGTGTTTGAATAGCCCGAAAACTTGGAGAAAAAACCCTGAACCAAACTCTAAAGAAATACTTATACTTTCTAAAAGTTTTCACTCTAAGATTCACTCCCAAAGCTCACAAAGTCATCTTACTAAAGGATGCTTCAACTGCTGAGTTTTTCATACTCTCAAAGATGTGTTTTTTAATATGTAAAAAATTATCTAGCAAATGTGTGATAGAGTGTCTCAAGTGTGGGAAGATCAGCCCCTTGAATAGGCAATAAAGTCACTTTTTGGACAGATTTTGGTTCACCAAATATTTATCCAAAAAGGACTGACTTTATGTGCTAAATACTGTCCAAAAGGTGAAAGGACAGCCTGAAAATATGCTATAGGAGAAGCAAGGAGAAAAATGTCATTGCAGCTACCCTACCAGTAAAAGTAAGCTACTAAAGTACCCTATTTCATGATTAAACTACCGAAATTTCTGCTTTAAACTATCAACACCGAACTACTTGCTTAACACAAATGTAAACTTAAACAACTATGGGATGTCAAAACATAAACAACTTTGATTGTAACTAATACTCAAACTAACTAGGATAAATCAATTTGATTTATGCAACCAACAATCGATCAAGATCAACGAGTCACTAACTCAAACTAAACAAATACAAACTCTTCAACTAAACGATCATTATGAACAGCTAATCAGGACACCATACTACATACCAAATTACTGAATCTCAAACACGAACAAAGTAAGATTCATTGAGTAATTGAGCTATTGTTTTCGGCTAATAGATCTAAACTATTTGATTCAAAGAAAATACACACATTAAAAGATCATCATGAATAAGAAACAAACAGAATAATTTTAAGCTAAACCTAGGCCTAAACTAACTTCAAAGAGACAGAAAAATTAAAAGGAAACAAGAGATAGGGGTATACCAATGAAAGCTCTTAATGATAATTTGAGCACCCGAAGACGCCAAAGATGTCGAGTGGTGGTTTTCCGACCCTGAAACGCAAGTTCCCTTTTAGAAGACGCCCAAAACAAGTAAATTTTGGCATCATACTAGAAGATAACATGAGTCTTTAGGTCGAGTGGGCTAAAGAAAAATGAGGCAGTGGTGACCTTGGGGTGGTCATGGCAGCGAGGGGTGGCTGGCCGGTGGTGGTGCAATTTTTGGGGGTGAAATGGGTAGGAAAGAGGAGATTTATCCGTTTATTTATGTATTTCGGAGTGTGGAAGGTTAGGTCTCGCCGGATTTAGGGTGGAGATGGCTAGGTTTGTCGTTTTAGGGGTAGATTTGGTGAGATTGGGGGTGATATGGGGGAGTTGGGTTTTAGATATGGGCGGAGGATGAAGAGAGGAGAAGATTGGTGTAATTTGGGAGTGTTTGGAGGATGGCCGCCGCCGGCGGGCGATTTCCAGCGGGCGGCAGATATAAGGACAGGGAGAAGAGAGTGTGAAAGAGAGGGAAAAAAAGAAATTGAGCAAAATGGGGCAAATTTTGTGCTCTTTAGGCTTTAAATAGCGTAAGTGAAGATTAAATTAGGGTCATTGGATCAAGTGAAGATGTGTGGCTAATATTTAATCTTAGCCACTTAACCAAAACGACGCCGTTTTAGCGCGTCTGGTTGGGGTATTGAGTTGGGCGGGTCGAATGTAATTGGGCCACAAATTTGGTCCATGCTTTGGGCCAATTGTGCTTTAAAACAAACAAAATAAATCCCTATTAACCCCATAAACAAACTACTAAATATAATCTAATTCTAAAACCTATGCTTAATAAACCTAAAAGAAAAAGTAAAAATTAGGCATTTACAGGATGCAACTCGCCCGTTGCTAGCTGAGATTCTAGAAGCTCCGGGGCCGCCACCACCATGGATTACAACCAAGGTGTCTATTCATGTAAACGCTCCGAGTTTCGAGGCAAAGGGGTAGTAGACCTTTGTATGCAGCCGACTAGATCCGTGTCAGAATCAGACATACCTTCCGATCCCGTGAGCAGTTTTAGTCGCCTCCATCATGGTCGGGTACCCGATCAATGTGGGTGCCGTGATGTCGGCCAACATCTCTGTGGTCTCCAAGCAAGCTGACACATCCTATCTGTATCCCAACACCATTACTGAGTATCTTACGGATGTGAGGGTGGAGACGAGATATTTTGATACAAAGGTGCGGGTGAAGAATCCCTTCTCACGATACTCATTGATGGATTCACGCAACCCGGAGAGAAAGGGTCGGCCGACTACTATAGCCTGATGAGCCATCAATGGTAGCTGCAGAGACAGTTGACATTCCATCCACCTCGGCCAAGCCTTTAGCTAGTGCAGCAGCTATGCCTCCACTTCCAGCCTTTGTTCCTTCAGCAGCCCCTATTACAGTTTCCACCTCGGCTTTGAAGCCGGTGTCGATGCCTACTACTCCACTATCTGCGGTGCGAGTCTCCAAACATTGGCGAGCCTAAAAAAATGGATGCAGACAACTACTGCAAAGCTGTTTGACATATCCAGTACTGTTGTAGCACAGTCCTCTATTCCCGCACCTTAGATGCACCCAACAGTGGAAGAAACATTGAAGAAACCCCTGGAGAACTAGAACATGATTATGGCTACATTGGTGCAGCATAGTCCAGTGATAGAAGAGCTGGGCAAGGAAGTGAAAAGGATGAGAAAGTCCCAGGACTACAAGAAGTCACTAGACAAGCTTCGATGACAGGTTACCAAGCTTGCGGTAACCGAAGACATTCCCTTTGACGTGTTGATTGACCCACACCATCCAGGCCCAGATCCTGCAGCACATCCAGGCCTTTCTGCTTACACTGCCGAGGCAGTACGTCAGATGTTAACCAACCAATCCCTCCCTGAGTTGAGGATGATGAGATCCAGTTGGATGAGATTGAGGTCGGTGACGCTGCTGTGGACATAGAGATGGCTAAGGATCCATAGGGAGTTTTCTTCGCTCTTACCCTTCATTTACTCTTATTTTTTTAAGAATTGGGGACAATGCTTATTTTTATTCGGGGGGAGGGGGTGGAGTTTATTTGATATGATTTGATGATTCTGAGATAATTGGTTTGTAATAACTGACAGTATTTTCTTCTTTTTCCTTATTCTGTACATATTCTCTCTTTTCTTCTCTCATTTGTATATATTTTCTCTCATTATGTATATTTGTATTTCTTTCGATAGTTTTTGCTTGTAGCTTCTTTATGTCTATTGTTTTTGCTAGTCATTGTTTAATTTAGTAGCTTCTTTTCCATTTAGTATCTTATTTTTGGATTAGTAGTTTCTTTTTGATTTATTATCTTCTTCTTATGTTTTTGTAGATAATAATCCTTTGATTTTCTTAATGTCGCGGTTCTTTTCATAGTTAGTTTCTGTTTAAACTGGGTGACTCTTCCCAACGATAGATGGCGTGACAACCTCTTAAGGGACTGAGTCCGTTTTTTGTGTTTAGGTAATAATAGTAGTAGTAATGAATAAAAAACCTAATTAAGTCATGCTCGAAGAGTCAAACATGCTTCACTTGGTACCAACACACTTAACTACATGCTTATGGTTAAAAATAAGGTTTTTGGAAAGAAATAGCTCTAGTTAGTGACTTTATGACTCTTGTGTTGACTTAGGCAGGCATCGAGTGGTTTAATCAAACCATAGTGATTTTCACTCTTGAATATGGGCGTTGTGGGCCTTCGACTCTATCCTCTTTAACAATCCAGCTGCGTGAGGGGTGAGATATTTTATTGCTAGTCCAAGTACCCGTGCGAATAGTCTAGAACTTGCCCCGATGTGTTTCAAGGCGAAATCTTAAGTTTTGCTTGGCTTGAGAAGTGATTGTAGGCTTTCTTTGACCCATTTGAATTTTTCATTGACTACCAATATTGTTATCCCTAGTCAACCCATTTGAGCCTCGAGCCTTTCTCATTTGATAACCATGTTACAATCCTTTACCCATTTTGTCGTGATCCTCTCTTGACACCCGAGCTTTTCTTAACACTCTTGTGATACAATTGTCTAAAAACATAAGTTTGGGGGAGAGACGAGGAACTTGAAAGAGGTATCAATGCACAAAAACAGAAAATAAATGATGAGAAGGAAAGGCAAGAAAAGGAAAGAACAAAAAAAAGAAGAGAAAAATGCAAAAGAAAGTGAATAAGTGGAGTAGCTGAAGGGATTCAAAGAAAAGTAATGATACAAAGCATGGAGAAATCAAAAAGGAGAAAATGAATGTCATGATAAAAAAAGAGTGATGTTAAGTCTCTCTAGTTCCCGAAGGAAAAGAAAGTGCCTCAAAGAATTGGCAAAGCATGAGCGGAGAATAAAACAATATAGTGCTCAAGGAAAGGTCAACCCACTCAACCATAGTGTATCCAACCTTAGTCCAAAAGCCTTCAGTACATCCCGAAAAAGCCCTACGTGATTTCAAGCCGAGTGAGAATACATTAGTGGTGATCTACATAAGGGGCAAGCCTATGGAACTTGAAGGCGTACTTGTGACATTCTCTTGAGATAAATGAGTGAACCTTTCACAAATATTTGAATTGAGTGATAAAATTCTTAAGTGAGATAGGAAAACGAAGAGTAGAGAAGGAGGAGTTTGAGATCCACAATGACCTACATGAAAGAGCGAGCTTCCTTGATGAATAAAGTCAACTCTTGATGCTCAAGTGTCACGTTAGAACTATATGTGCATAAAAGTTTAACTTGTCACCTTGTTGATAAAACATAAGTAGTGTGGGTAATTGTTGGTCCCAATTGATATGTGAATGGCTCACTTTTGATTGGCTGGAATGGCCCTTTACTTTTGGAGGTGGGAACTATTTTGTTTGCTTGAGGACAAGCAAAAACTTAAGTTTGAGGGAGTTGACAAGTGGGGATTTTGACTACGTATTAGCGCCTTTCAGATTTTGTTTTAATCTAAAAACATTTAATTGTGTTCCCGAAACTGATGAAATATGCAACATTTGATAAAACATAAGTAGTGTGGGTAATTGTTGGTCCCAATTGATGTGTGAATGGCTCACTTTTGATTGGATGGAATGGCCCTTTACTTGTGAAGGTGGGAACTATTTTGTTTGCTTGAGGACAAGCAAAAACTTAAGTTTGAGGGAGTTGACAAGTGGGGATTTTGACTACGTATTAGCGCCTTTCAGATTTTGTTTTTAATCTAAAAACATTTAATTGTGTTCCCAAAACTGATGAAATATGCAAAATTGGAGGAATGTTAGAAGATTGGACTCCCGAGAATAAATCCGACTAAAAAAGCAGTAACCAAAACACAAGGCAATAAAGGTTACAAAAGCTTACAAAGTGTGGACCGCAAAATTCCATTTGTGGCCGCAAACGATGAAGGAAACCCCAGTAGACTTTTCTAGCAAATTGCGGACTGCACAAGAATTATGCAGCCGCAAACGAAGAGCAGGAGATAAAATTCAGAGGATGAGAAAATTTCCAAGTTTCGAGTCCCTCAAAATTGGGGACCGCACAAGAATTATGCAAGCCGCAGAATAAGTGCCTTGCGTCCGCATAAGTAAAGACGCGGACTGCAGAAACATTGCCTCGCAATCGCAGTTGAGAATTGTGCAGCCACAGAAACCCAGCTCCTGCAAGATGAAGAATTTTGCGGACCGCACATGGAATTGTGCGGCCACAGAACCTCCCAAAGGGCACTTTTGTCTGAAATTTCCAGCTTTGTATAAATAGACGAGTTTCACAAAATTAGGTTAAGTTTTGACATCAACAAGTCCTGTAGCCGTTTTTCTTTGCCTCTTTTAGTAGTTTTCTATATTTTGGAGCATTTTAACATGGATTTTATCATTTTAACATTATTATATGAGTTTAATTAGTATTGTTTCTTTTATTTCTTCAATTTCAAGCATGAGTAGCTAGATTTTCACTAGGGTTGTGACCCAACCCTAGTGTGTAAAACTACTCATGGGTATCTAATTCATTGCTTGTTTATGATTGGGTGTATATTATTTGTCTTGTTCATGCTTCAATTTGTGGAATTAATGGTTGCAAACATTAGTTCATGCCTATTTGACTTAGTCTCTACTTGATAAATACAGAGACTTAGTCTAGGAAAACTTGGCTAACAAGAAATTGGGTCAATCGGGAGATTGATCAAACCAATTAAAGGGTTCAACCTAGATATAGTAATAACCCGGCTTGAGCTTTTATCAATCATTTTGTGCAATAACCATTTGGACTTGAGAAGACAAATTGGACAACATCACTCTCTGACCGAGAGGTATTGAGTGGGTAATTGAGAGTTGATAGCCATAATACATCCCGATCAACAAAACAAGCATTATGATTTTTATCCCATTAGGCAAACACCTGGTGATGGTCATAACCCTAGGTTTTTTACATACTTGAAAACGACAAAAATAATTATCTTAGTTTTATTTCTTAACTTAGCAAATCTGGAATTTGCAAAATTAATGGCACAAATAATCTGATTACGGGCATAATTTTCCGATAATCCAATTAAGTCTATTTAACTTGATAATACTGCTGAGTTTCCATCCCAAGCATCTAATGATTATTTTTTATCAATTGGGATAAAAGTGGAACATCTTGTAGCTCATGTTCACACTCAAAATGGCCTTGCAGAGTCTTTGATTAAACGTATGCATCAAGACCGTTAATCATGAAAATGAGGTTACTACTTCTGTTTGGGGTCATGCCATTTTGCATGCAGCAATGCTAGTTCATCTCAGATCGACAAATTATCATAAATATGTCACGACCCCAAAACCCCCTAGCCGTGATGGCGCCTATCATTATATAGGCTAGCCAATTCACTACTTATAGCATAAAGGAACTTTTCATTTAATTCATTACTAATCCGATATTTCATAAAATTTCTGTTTAAGCATTTCAAAACAAGCAAGGATATACCAAACATTAAATATAGCCCAAAATCCCGGAGTCACTAGTCATGAGCAACTAAACAAAATATACAAGTCTGGGAAAATATAAATTCTATAAAAAGTAGGAAGGAGAAAGGAAAGGTTGCAGACGTCGTGCAACTACCTCGCGAATCTCTGAAACACTCTGAGACAGGGAAGACCAACTCTCACTCAGACGCCCTAGCACCTAAATCTGCATACAAGGTGCAGGGAGTAATGTGCATACGCTAACTCAGTAAGTAATAAATGTAAATAAGGTCTGAGTAGTAAGAAACACATAAGTACATGTCATAAATTCACAGTAAGTATAGCTCTTCTTTCCAACAGTATATATGTCAAATCATCACACTTAAAAGCCAATTTCAGTGAAAATCATTTAAAAATATTTTTTTCCAACAGTTTCGACAGAAATTCCAGAAGTTTAGAGTAAAAGTGATAAAAATCATAAATAGCCTCTCGCGCAAAAACAAGTATCATAAATCGCACCTCGGGCATAACATCACTCAGAATAAGCTCCTCGGGCATACCTCACGATCACTCATATTCAGCCCCTCAGGCATACCTCACAATCACCCATGCCTCCCAATCACTCGTCACTCGGCACTCGACACTCGCACTCAGTAGGTACCTGTGTTTACTGGGGTTGTACAGACTCCGGAGGGGCTCCTAAAGCCCAAGCGCTATAACAAGCCATCTCGTGGAATAACCAATCAGGCACGCGACCTCTCATATATCATAAAATAATACAACATGTTGCGGCACGCAACCCGATCCCATGATACCCTCGCGACACATGCCCTCAGCCTCACTAAGTCAGAAATCTCTCAAGCCACTCAGGCTATCATTAAAACAGGGTGATCATCCCCAAAATATCATTTTATGCAACAAAATGGAGTAAATAAGACTGAGTTATAAAATCGGTAAAACACGGCATGACTGAGTGTAAATCTTAAAACATAATAATGAGGAATCAATAGTAAAAAGCCCCTAAGGGTCCAAACAACTTGGCACGAGGTCCAAATATGGCATTCAACCCAAAACATAGTAATACTTTCTAAAACACAAAATGTCATATAGTTTTCCAGTCAAATACGCAACTAAATCGTCGCTACGGGACGAACCAAGCCACAATACCCAATGGTGCACGCCACACGCTCGTCATCTAGCATGTGCGCCACTCCAAAATAGTGAAACGATGTGAAATCTGGGGTTTCATACCCTCAGGACAAGATTTACAATCATTACTAACCTCAAACCGGATGAAAATCTACTCCGCGATGCCCTTTCCACTCGTCTCGGCCTTAGATCACCCTGAATCTATTCAAAATCAAATTCATACCATCAATATACGCTAAATGAACAAAACCCATGCGAAAATAATCAAATTACATCAAAAATCCCGAAATTGGCCAAACCCGACCCCCGGGCCCACGTCTCAAAATCCGATAAAAATCGTAAAACCAGAATCCTTATTCTCTCACGAGTCCATACATACCAAATTCATCAAAAATCTAACCTCGTTTGCCCCCTCAATCACCTAATTCTTAGTCTCAGGTTTCAAGCCCTAATCCCCCAATTTTAACCCTTAAATCCCATAAGTTTCATGCTCAATCAGTTAAATACCACCATAGAATCAAGTTTTAGGTTCAAGTAACTTACCTCCACGAAAATCCCCTTGAATCCCTCTTCAAATTGCTCCCAAAAACTCCAAACCGGTATGAAAAATGGCTAAAATTTGTGAAGGCAAGAATTTATACTTTTTGCCCCAGGGGTTCCGCATATGCGGTCCAAATACTGCATCTGCGATCCCGCATCTGCGGACTTCACTTAAGGCTCCCCTTTCGCACTTGCGATCGATCCACCGCACCTGCGGGCTCGAAGGTGCGACTCTCCTTCCGCTTCTGCGATAGACCCCAGGCCTGCCAAACTCCGCACCTGCGATACCAAAACCGCACCTGCGGTGGCCGCACCTGCGATCACCCTTCCGCAGGTGCGGAAAACTAGAAATAACGACAATACCAACAGATTTCTAAAGTTCTAACTCCTCGATGGCCATCCGAAATTATCCCGAGCCCCTCGGGGCTTCAACCAAATATACCAACACCTCATATAACGTCACCCGAACTTAGTCGAACCCTCGTAATACTCAATACAACATCAAAACACCAAATTAACTCGAAATTCAAGCCTAAGGATTTCTAAACTTCTGAAATTCACTAACGATGCCGAAACCAACCAAACCACGTCCGAATGACTTGAAATTTTGAACACACATCACAAACGACACTACAAACATATTACAACTTTCGAAATTCCATTCCGACTCTGATAGCTAATTATCCACTGCCGATAGAAAATCGCCAAAAATCCAATTTCGCCGATTCAAGCCCAATTCTACCACGGACCTCTGAATAACATTCCGAACATGCTCCTAAGTACTAAACCACCTAACGAAGCTATCCGAACCATAAAACCAAATTCCGAGATCATTTACCTATAAGTCAACTTCCAGTTGACTTTTCCAATTAATTAACCAACTTAAGAGACTAAGTGTCTCATTTCTCTCCACAACCACTCCGAACCCGAGCCAACCAACCTAACACAACATGAAAGAGCTGAACCACACATAATGAAGCATAAATGGGGGAAGCGGGGCTAAACTCTCAGAACGACCGACCGGGTCATTATAAAATATTCCCGATGCAATTAATTTTGGGTCATGAACCTAATATATCCCGTTTAAAATTTTTTGAATGCGCAGTATATGTGCCTGTAGCACCTCCATATCGCACCAAAATAGATCCCCAAAGAAGGTTAGTAATATATATGTTAGGTTTGAATCGCCCTCCCTTATTTGCTACCTCGAAACATTAACGGGAAATTTGTTCACTACTTGATTTGCAGACTATCGAGTCGATGAGACACTTTTTCCAAAATTAAGGGAGAAATTAGGGTAACCAAACGGGAAATTTTGTGGAAAATCCATCATTGTATCATCTTGATCCACATGCCTCTATTTGTGAAAAAGAGGTACAAAAGATCATTCACTTGCAGAAAATAACAAATCAAATGTCAGACGTATTTACAAATCTGAAAAGGATAACCAAATCACATATCCCTGCAGAGAATATTTCAATCTGTATTGATGTTCTTGTTGGACAATCTTCTAGTGTCAGAGCTAATGAGCCAAACACGCCTAAAACGTGGCAGACCATTGGGTTCTAAGGATCGAAATCCTAGAAAAAGAAAAACAAATAATCAAGATGGCACTATGAAAGAGTCTCATGAAGAAATCCATGATTTAACTAATCCTGAGATTCATGATAAAATCATTGAGCATGAGACTCAACAAAATAAGGAACTACGAATAAATCCAATCGATATTGAGACATTTGGATCGATTGGATATAATGGTGAATTATGTCTTTGCATTACAATATTGCATCTAGCATTATGCAACATAGTGAGGATCTTGAACCTCAATCTCTTGGATAATGACGACAAAGACGTGATTGGCCAAAATAGCAAGAAGCAATCCAATCCGAGTTGGATTCACTTGCGAAACATGAAGTTTTGGGCCTGTAGTCCAAACACTTAATGATGTTAAGCCTGTTGTCTATAAATGGGTATTTGTACGTAAAAGCAATGAGAAATATGAGGTACATAGATATAAGGCACGCCTTGTTGCACAATGGTTTTCACAAAGTCCTGATATCGATTATGAAGAGACGTATTCTCCTGTTATGGATGCTATAACGTTCTCTTATCTCATTAGTTTTGATGTCCATAAAAAGCTTGGCATGCATTTAATGGATGAGGTTACAACCTACCTTTATGGCTCACTTGATAATGAGATATACATGAAAAATTCCTGAAGGATTTAAAATTCCTGATGCGCATAGTTCAAAGTCCCGGAAAATATTTTCAATCAAATTGCAAAAAAATTTGTATGGTCTAAAGCAATCAGGAACAATGTAGTATAACCGCATTAGTGAGTATTTATTAAAGGAAGGTTATATAAATGATGACATTTGCTCATGTGTTTTTATAAAGAAAACAACATCATAATTTATTGTAGTTGCCGTATATGTTATGACATAAACCTTATTGGAACTCCTATAGAACTCCAAAAAGCAATTGATTATTTAAAGAAGAAATTCAAGATGAAAGATCTTGGAAAGACAAAATTATGTCTCGGTTTGCAAATTGAACATTTAGCAAACAAAATTTTTGTTGATCAATCTGCCTACGCAGAAAAAGTATTAAAATGGTTTTACTTGGATGAAGCACATCCATTAAGTACTCTGATGGTGGTTCGATCACTTGATGTGAATAAGGATCCGTGTGGACCTCAAGAAAAGAATGAAGGGCTTCTTGGTCCTGAAGTACCATATCTTAGTTCAATTGGTGCACTAATGTATCTTGCTAATACAACAAGGCATGACAATAACTTTTTCAGTTAATGTCTTAGCAAGATATAGCTCTGCTCCTACAAGGAGACATTGGAATGGAATCAAGCACATATTGCGGTATCTAAAATGGACTACCGATATGGGCTTATTTTCTGGCAACGAATGCAGTCCCGATATTTTTTTTTTATGTTGATGGTGGGTAGTTATCCCACCTACACAAGGCTCGATCTCAAACATGTTATGTTTATATGTGGAGGCACTACCATATCTAGGCGATCGACTAAGCAATCAATCGTGGCTACTTCATCTAATCATGCTGAGATAATTTCTATTCATGAAGCAAGTCAATAGTGTGTGTGGTTGAGATCTATAATACATCTTATTCGAGACAAATGTGGTTTGAAATGTGACAAACTATCCAAAATTTTGTATGAAGACAATGCGACATGCTTAGCCCAATTGAAGGGAGGATTTATAAAAGGAGATAGGACAAAACACATTTCACCGAAGTTATTTTTTACACATGAGTTTCAAAAGGATTGTATTATCAATGTGCAACAAATTTGTTCAAGTGATAATATAGCTTATTTGTTCACAAAATCTCTACCAATGTCAACATTCAAGAAACTAGTGTACAAGATTGGGATGCAAAGGCTCAAGGATGTGAATTTATGCTCTCACCTGGAGGAGTTAATATGTGTTACCCTCTTATTCCCATCCAAGGTTTTGTCCCACTTGATTTTCCTTGCAAGGTTTTTAACGAGGCAACCAAAAGACGTATTATTAAACATGTGTACTCTTTTTCCTTTACTAGAATTTTTTTCCACTGAGTTTTATTTTAGTTAAGGTATTAACGAGGGCACATTACCTATTGAGTAGACATTTAAGGGGGAGTGATATGAATCAAATTGTACTTAGAGTGAATGTCTATCTTTTAGAGAGTTTGTTACTTTGTAGCTAAGTCATTTCCCCCTATAAATAGAGGGGTTTTACCCCATTGTGAATCATCCCAAAATTAATAGGAATTCTCTCTCTCTCTCTCTCTCTCTCTCTCTCTTTTCTCTGCAATATTCTTCTTCTTTTATTATTTTATTTGACATATTTCCTTCTTTATAAATAAATATTTATTTCTATACTACAATATAGATAAAAAATCAAATAATGTTTTTAACCTTCTCATATAAAAAACATGTCTCAACATACGTTTCTTTTAAAAAGATAAGTGATGGACTGGTTATGAGGGTATTTTTATAAACAAATAATTTTCTTTTAGAAATTGTGTAATGGATTAATACATCAAACCAAACCATGAATAAAAAATATGTCAGCATAAGTAATGCAAACATAACTAATACCAGCATTACTATTACACCTTATTCAACATTATTTTTATGCACCCTACCAAACAACCCCTAACAACTATATTGTTCCGCAAAGAAAAAAAATAACATTAAAGGATTAGTGGAAGAGAAAGGAAAAGAAGACATTGAGAATCGAACTCACACCTATTATATGAGAGGTTATCACTACAACTACTAAAGTAATAAATTTGGTTAAAGATTTCTTTTAAATCCCTCTCAAATTAGGAGAATTTATAGTATTTTCGCACTTACCCTTTGGTTAAAAGACTTAAAGATTTATATTACAAAAAAAAAATATTTGACACACATATGTGCGTGTATATATATATTATATAAATTTTCTCCTAAATGAGTGTTTAATTGATCTCGTCCTCAACAAGGGGCTTTCACAAACTTATTTTTAAGTAGATTTCAACGATATGCCATTTACAAATATGTTTTTCGGTCTGTGTAAAATTAAAACTTTAAATGTGTTCGCATATTGATAAATACTAATTTGCATAGAGTGTTTATATCAAATCAATAAGTATATGATATGTGTTTATAAATAGACTCCTCTTACTTAATTATGGTTATTTGATATATGTTTCACCTAATAAAATTTCTTAATTATGAAAAAATAGTATTACCTCTAGTCCAAAATAATTGATTTTTTGGCTTTTTTCTTGTGGATTCAAATAAGTGATTTCTTCAGATTTTAAGAATGAATTAATTATTTTTTTCCTATATTGCCCTTGGAGTAAATAGTGTTAGAATATGTGTTAGGAGTATTTATATTGGATAGTAAATGTTAATATGATCTATTTCATTGCTAATTAATGCTAAAAGGTGAATTCTTTTAATATGTATGAAAACAAATAAAAAAAATTACTTATTTTGGACACGATGGATGGAGTATAGTTTAGTATAAATACCCTATGTGATTCAATTTTTAACTACGGTATAAAGTGAAAGTGTAATAAATGCGTCTTTTTCACATTTTACAACATAGAAAATTAGAAATAGTCAACTAGGCCGCAGTTTCCCTCCTTCGCTCTCGCCAATGTCGACGATTCTCGATTCACTCGCCCTCTCTTCCATTTTTTCCTCTTCTGCTTCTAATATCCGACCAGCCCTCCGCCCCTCGCCGCCGTTGTCCGCCACATGGGGCCGCCGTTCCCCTCTCAAATACACCTCTTTTAAATCCTGTACCCCGTTAAAGCAAGTTTCACTTTCGTCTTCTTCAACAAGTTATTGTCGCACAAGTAGCGTCACCGGCGACGCTTCTGATGTTGCTTTCGATGGTTCGTTCTTATTTTTTACTTTTTTCAGCTTTTTTTGTTTTTGCTTTATTAACAGCATTATATTTGCATTTATATCTTTTCCTTTAATTTCAGCTGCAATATTTTACTAGTATTTAGAATTTAGTTTATCCTGCCTCATTTGAGGATCGACGCGTTTATGTTTCAGTGTGAATTTGGATATTGATTTCTTAATGTTTTTTAAATAAGGTTTACATATTTAGAAGTTACATGAAAAGTACGATATGAATACATTATGTTGCTTAGTTGAGCATATGACACTGATTTGTTAGACTATTGTCACTTTAGCTTGTGAAGCATATTAGTATGGATCTTTATTTTGATTAATGGATTATAAGGAATAGGGACAGAGGCGTAGGCGGAGCCAGAATTTCAAGTTTATTGGTTCGGGATTCTAATTGTTTTAAGTCAGTGGGTTGTAAATTAATAATTTTTATATATATATATATATATTCAATAAAAAATTTAAGACAAATACAGGGTTCGAACCAAAGCTACTGGGTTCGGCCGAACCCGCCGGAGGCACTCTAGCTCCGTCCCCTGAATAGGGAAAGGAAGGTCTTGATTAGATCCTTTTCCTATTCTTTCACATAATATGGTGCCCCTCATCATAAATTTGTAATCTTGATATTTGGTTTTACTTTTTAGTGGCCGATTAACTATTCCAAATGCTTCAGTGGACGAACGGATTCTAAAAACCTAAATAAATGTTTTTCCTTCACTTCACATTTCTATTTTTTATGTTCAGAACTTGCTTCTGGTTACAATGGGAAAGGGCGAAGAATTCTAGTTGTGTCTAATCTTTAGTACAACTTTGAGATTGAATCTTTAGAACCATGTGTCTATGAGAGCAAAATAGTAAGGTAAACGAAGAATCCTTCTTTTTCTTTGAACCGGCGCAATAAAATATCCTTCTAAAAGTTACGGGTTTGCTGAACCAATTCTCTTTGAAAAACTACTATTTCTCTCTAGAATTTAAGATTTGGGAATCTGGATGCTTCTTGATGCTATTTTCAAAGTAGGTTCGCTTAATATTATTTTTCTTTCTTCTTCCTTTTAGTTGAAATTTCTTGTAAACATAAATTGTTTTTCTTTGTGAGTTGAATTCAATGAAATTATTTAGGTTTTATCTAAATTACAATATTTAAAATTTTATTTAGAAATAGTTATTATCCTAAAGCAACTTTCATAATTCCAAAACCAAGTTCAACATCTTAAACTTTATCTAACTTGGAACAATGAGTCGGAACTACATTGACAAAACGAAGGACTCGATTTAAATTAAATTTAGCAATTTGAAAATATTATCCAAATGATCATATGATGCAAGAAGAAGAGCATATCTTCAAAAAGATCCTTTCCAACCCCGAATCACAATTTTTCTCAAAGAAATTTTTATGATAAATTGCGTTGCTTTAATCCTTGATGTTTGTTGAGTATGATTTGTTGGAATATGTTGTAATAAAAGATGCAGCTTTTTACTTCTATTGTTATTTGTTTCAAAGATGAATGCATCATTTTTTTTATAGGATTTACAAGTTGGAAAAGAAGGACAAATTTGATTTGTATATTGGTGGACCAAATAGTGTTCATAATCCGTCAAGAAATTTTTTTGAGGATTATATGTGACAAAAACAATCTATTTAAAGTGCACTTGCGACACAATTCGATCGACAAAAGTTAAAATATTGGACTTGTTTAGAAATTGCAAATGATGTAAAAAGATGTCTTTTGCATAAATGATATCATTTGAAGGACACCGTGAAGATGAATTGTCTTCTAATAGGGGCAAGAACATTGAACTTCTTACATGATATGCTAAACAATATGATAATATTGGTGATGTATTTAAAAAACTCCAAAGAATAATCAATAGACTTCTCCATACATTCAAAAGGATATTATCATTATGTGTAAGATAGAAACAATTAAGTATGTGAGGATTTAAATGGTGATCACTTTTTCATATCAGTTGATAAATATCGTGATGTATCATGTAAGGAGCACATGACTATTGTCACTAGTCGGAACTATACTCTTGTATTCCGACTAGGAAATTTGCTGTACTTTTTTCGCCTGCTAGTTGCTACTACTACAGTTGAAAGAGCTTTCTTGGCGATGAAGTTGATTAAAACTGACTTATGAAGTTAAATTGATGATGAGATTTTGAGTGGTTGTTCGATGCCTTATATAGGTAAAGAAGAATTTAGTAATATTTCTATGAATACATTTCAAAATTGGAATCTCGTCAAGGAGAATAATATTAATGTAGTTGAATTATGTTTTATTAATATGATGAGTAGTGTTTTTTGATATTATGTCATTGTAGTGATTTATCCATTTGTAACTTATATAATGTGATATTGCTTACAAAAAATTCTAAGTACGTCACTGACCGCTCCATCACACTTTCTT
Source organism: Nicotiana undulata (assembly GCA_005239495.1). Classification (NCBI taxonomy): domain Eukaryota; kingdom Viridiplantae; phylum Streptophyta; class Magnoliopsida; order Solanales; family Solanaceae; genus Nicotiana; species Nicotiana undulata. The sequence goes on from ML285676.1 coordinate 43,669, forward strand.
GCTTCAATATACCGCAAAACAATAGCCATTTGCTCCTTACATGACACATTACGAGATTCATCAACTAATAGAGATTACAATTTAAATCCTCAATGTTACACTTAAATGTTTCCATCTTACATACAATGATAATATCCTTTTAAATATATGAAGAAGTCTATTGATTATTCTTTGAATCTTCTTTAAATGCATCACCAACAATATCACATCGTTTAGCATACCATGTAAGAAGTTCAATATAGTTACCTCTATTAGAACCGACTCAATTTCACGATGTCCCCGAATTGATCGTCCTTGGTTCAAAAGATATCTTATCACATCGATTGCAGCTTCTAAATTACTTCTCTATTATAACTTTTGTTTATTAGATTGTTTAGCAAGTGCACTTTGAATGGATTGTTTTTGTCTCAACAAATCGTCATGGTTCTTTCTTGACTAATTATGGATACTATTTGGTCCCACCAATATGCATATCAAATTTATCCTTCTTGTTCTAATTTGTAAACCCTATACTTGAAAATGCATCATCTCCCCGTTAATTGGCGTCTTCATCTTAAAATAAATATTAAAAAAAACTGCACCTTTTTGTTACACCATACTCAACAAATTTAAACCATCAAGGATTAGAGCAATTTATCATAAAAATTTCTTTGAGCAAAATTGTGATTTCGAGGTATAAAACGACTTTTTTCCAAGATATGCTCTTCTTATAGAATCATGATCATTTGGATGGTATTTTCTGAATTGCTAATCTTTCCTAAGATCAACCTTTAAGGAACTTAAATGAACTTCTTTCACTTTGTCAATTTTGTTTCGACTTATTGGCCCTATGTTCCAAGTTAGATGAATCTTCAGATATTGAACTTGGTTATGAAATTTTGGAAGTTACTTATAGGATGATATTTTTTCATTGAAATTTAAGCTTAATTAAAAGTTTAAATATCAATTCAGATAAACCTTAAGGAGTTGTTTGGTTGCCAGGATAAGGATGCTAATCCCGGGATAGAATATGAGATTGTATATATCCCATGTTTGGTTATGGATATTAGCTAGTGGTAGGATAAATTTTATACTAAAATGATAGGATTATCCCACCTGGTAACCAAATGACCCCTAAATAATTTCATAGAATTCAACGCACAAAGGAAAATAATGGATGTTTAAGAAATTCCAACTACAAAGAAAAAAATATTAAGAAAACTTACCATGAAAATAGCATCAAGAAAGAGCAAGATCCCCAAAAATCTCAAATTATATAGGGATTGAATAGTTTTTCAAAGAGATTTGGTCCAGCAAAGCCTTAGCGTTTTGAAGGATGAAGCTTTTATTACTCTTTTGGAAGAATTAAAGATTTTTAAGATCAAACTCCTGCGATTGCTTGGTAAAGATGAAGAAGGCATTCGATTCTGTCAAGAAGTTGCTAAAAAATGGGGTATTTATGATGCTGAGGTTAAAGACATTTATGGTTGTTTGACAATCCTCACAACTGCTTAGCTGACTTCATCCATGCTCAATTCAAAAAAAGAAAAAGAAAAAAAAGAAAGGAAAGATCCTGGAAAAATCATAGACGTGAAGCACATCTAGGTACTTAAGAAATATTTAGGGAGTCTGATGAAAGAGTCCAATTTTCCATGAAACAAAGTACTGTCTGAATCAGGTGTTACCTGTGGGAGGAGTTTTGAAAAATAGCAGATTGATAAAAACATTCAGGATTTTGAGTGTGAGAATTCTCATTGAGCGGAAGAAGGATAACAGTGGAGATCTGTAGGTAAGACTTCTTCCGGTATTTGGCATCTGTGAGACCTTTATCCGGGCGTGAAACTTCATAATTGCGATGCTATAAGCCTTTAACGATTTGTGTCAGAATGTTGATGTTGGTGTAATGTATTTGTGGAAACATTATTTTCAAGTACGTAATTGTACTTTGGAGTAGTCCTGGATATCCTCATTATCTTTCTATGTGGACTGTAAATTCATGACCGAAGACAATATATATTCTGTTTTTCTTGACGAGTTATCATCAAGTTACTTTATCTTCTCACCCAAAATTGAAATGGTATCTTCAAGGTGCTTTATCTTCTTACCCAAGGGTGACGAGAACTTTGCCTAGATTGTCCAAGCGTGGATGAATACTAAGTTATTAACCTAAAGGAAGAGGGATCAATTCCCACAAAATACTTTTTTTTCTCTTTTTTTAGCGGTGCACCCATGTTGTAGGAATCCTAGATCCGCCTCTGATCCTCATTATCACTCTATGGGGACTATAAATTCATGAACAAAGAAAATGTATATTTTGTTTTTCTTTACGAGGTATCATCAAGGTGCTTTATCTTACCCAAAATTGAAATGGTATCAGCATGGTGCTTTCTGCTGCACTATTCATCTGAAATCTATAGGAAGGTGATTTTCCCCCTCTGAAGTCTGCCTAATGTCTTATTATCCATTCCTGTTCCCCTTCCACTTTTCTCCTCCTTCGGGTTTTTGTTTGTTTTCGTATTAATATTAAAACAGGTGTATACTGTCTACTCTCTACTATTTATTTACATTTGTGTCTCAAGGTGTACATGGGGTAAATGGGACCTTTTTCCGATGGTGTAATGGCTTGTTAAGCTTGCACTATCACTCTACTGGAGAGACAATGACGTAGCTATTTTCCATGTGCTGCAGTAGAGGAGTACGTATGCAGGTAAAAATGATAGAACTATAAAGTCACGGCCATAAATTTTGTTATGTGTTTTCGTCGTAGGAAATCACAGGCAACTGGTGACCATCTTTCTGTTATGTCAGGGCATAGTGAAATCTGTAACTTCTACAGCTATTACGAATTTGTAAGGAGACAATTCTTTTCGTTTTTTCGTTGTTAGCAAATAACATTTTTTCACAAGCCACATAAGTATAAGAATGACTGATTTAGAACTTGTCTGTAATACAGCAAACAAGTTTGGCGAGCTTGCCTACTTTGTTTACCTATTGATTTAGAGAATTGTAGCCTGTGAAAATGCTTATTTAGTTGGTATTCTCTTCTTTGCTTTCTGTTCAGATTTGCCTAATCCTGTTTTATGTTTCAATTTCTTGTTCTTTTCAGTTCCTTCTGTGGCGGAGGAAACATGGGAATCACTTGTTCTCAACGCTACTGAACCTGTGGTGGTCGAGTTTTGGGCTCCCTGGTGTGGACCATGTCGCATGTTCCATCCAGTGATTAGCGATCTGGCCAAGCAATACACAGGGAGGGTTAGCTGCTTCAAATTGAATACCGATGACAGTCCTTCTATAGCGACCAAATATGGAATCCGAAGCATCCCAACCATAATGATCTTTGTCAATGGAGAGAAGAAAGATGCAATAATAGGAGCTGTACCCAAAACCAGTCTAACTGCCAGCATAGACAAATTCTTGTAAAAGCTATTAAATGGTAAGCCTAAATCTGCACTTGGTTTTGTTGTCATAGTGATCCCAGATTTCCCATTCCTGGTTATACTTATCGGTATAAACTTACCCACACGCACCTGGTGTTTACACCAAGCAAATTCGTTCAAGTTTGAGTTGGTATTATAAGATTGTTTAATCCATTTTGACCTAAGCAAGAATTAACATGTTTTAACCCCGCTTGCAGTGGCGGATGTAGCACTCAAACACCGGGTTCATCTGAACTCCGTTCATCTAAATTTGTAACAAATAGTAGGTCACCCACAATTTAAGGGTGAACTCGTAGAACTAAATTCTAAATTCGACTCTACTCGCTTGAGCTTGATACCTTTAAGGGTGTCAAATTTGACCATAGATGTGTAGCTAACGCAACCAACTCTCCTGTTTTACTCAACCCATGTTGACCTAAGTAGGTCTTGGACGAGTTAGTTCATGATCCAATCATTGGTTTGACCCATTTCAATATGCCTAAGATCCTTCAGTCATAATTCTGACCCCCAGACCCCATCTTTGCATATCTCACGGAAGAAAAACTCCAAACTACATAGAGAAAAGAATTAAATTGGTTGCACTTTGGGAAACCAACTGTAGAACCTAAATGGAGATGGCTACGGCGAGTGTAAAGAGTAATTAGTTCGACATATATACTCAGAATGTACATAGGTTGGGTGGGTTTCGGGTTTTCATTTATCAAATCAATAGCATTTTTTTTTTTTTTAGTTTGATTCGAATTATCGGTTTGGTGTTATTTGTCGGTTTTCTTTGGACACTGTTACCGTTATTGTAGGACATCTCATAAAGTCAGCGGCGGACCTAGAGCATCAAATATGGGTTCCTAGGAACTCAGTAACTTTCGCATATACCCCGTATTTATATTAAGAAATTCATTAAATATTTGTAAATGTTTAACTGTGAACCCAATTAGTATTGCATATTAACGTGAGATTATGGTAGGAACCCATAAACTTTAGAGCAATTATTACTTATTGCCGTACAATTAATTGCCCAAAATCAATTACAATGGCTAGCCCAATTTCGCTGCCACTCTTCCCATTCAAATTTCAAACTTTTCAACTCCGTAACTACTAGATGCACCCCAGTTCAAAAATCAACTACATTTCTCTATTTCCGCTCCATTTTAGATAGTTTTTTTATAAAAGATCATTGGATTGATACTGATTTGTCTGAAACAAAATTTGAGAGTAATATGAAGCATTTGAGTGAACAGTCGTCGGTAACATCTCGGAAATATTTATATAGGGTGGAGAATACGGTGACGCCTCAGGCAAATTATCCGGTTCTGTGTGTGAAATCGGTGACGAACCGGATTCATCCATATGCAGGGTTGTTTATAATATCAAAAGCTCCAAAACAGTAAATAAAACGAGAAGAAAGAGTTGCCAAATTTAATGGAGGGTGGTTGGTGTTTGAGTTTCCATCCGGAACTAAAGCCAACGAGATAGAGCACAATGGGTTAGACTGGCAGAGTTTTTATTTCAATTTCACGATTTGCGGTGAGGTCGAAGTTGGAGCCTGGACACCATTAGTATTAATACTACAATTGCTGAGATTTGACAAATCTTGTATTCAATTCTTGAAACCTTCAACTTAAAGACAAGACAAAAAATCACTCCAAATCAAGTAATAGTTCCAAAAGTTTGACCAATATAGAGGTAGATCCCATGTCTTACATTTTTAGACTATGTATTAGACTGGAGAACATTTCTTTTGAATGGTATATTACAAAATATATTCAAAATAAACGGTCACTATATAAAAAATATACAAAGCAGACTGTCAGTATACAATTTATATGCAATAGATTGTCACAGTACAAAATATATACAAAAATAGATTGTCATTATACAAAAAATATACTAAATAGACTGTCACTATACAAAATATATACAAATTAAACTATCACTATACAAAAATATACTAAATACTGCCACTATATAATTTATATACAATAGACTGTCAATATATAAAATATATACAAAAATAGACTGTCCCTAGAAAAAAAATGTACAAAATAGAGATTTTGCGTTAATAGATGTAATAGGCTTGGGCTGGAGGGTCATGTCGTATCAATAGGGAAAAACATGAGCTATTAAAAATTTGAGGGCTATAGAGAGTTATTTTCTCTAAACTTTAAATCCTTGACCCGTCTCTGCACAACCCTATGAATCCATAGTAGAGGAATATAGTCTCCTCTCCGATGTTAATCTTATGGCTTCATTTGGAAAACACTAGTAGTTGGTAAATTTAGTTATCCTTAACTCTTCCAGTTCAATTAATTTAAAATTTTCTGCCACCAATATTTATATTAGTAAATATAATAATAATCGAGCTCTACTGATTTGGAATCTCAAATCCATCTTTATTGCCCCTTACAATACTTTCATTTTAACATTTCTTTTTCCAATTTTATTTTATAAATTTTTAATTTCGCTACTGCTTAGGACTCTATACTTGGTCCAACTTGCCGTTGAAGATATATTACATCTCGAATGTCACATTTCGATTTTGTCAAAACTTAAATGTATTCAATAATGGACAAATAACAAATTACGTGGGGCTATTCCAGATCAAAATTCAAGGAGGCTACGAACTCAGAAATACACACCATTCTTCTATGACTTGTCTTATCTTTCTAGATCATTCTAGGACTCACGAACCTTATTTAACATGTGCGGCAGAAGCCGAGCCAAATTTGAAATTTGAGTATGATTTTTTAATTATTTTAAGTTTTTGAGTTTTAAATTAATTTGTACATATTTAATAAATTTTGTAAGATAAATATATGGCTTCTAATCCGAATGCTAGCTCCGCCCCCGATGTGAATTATTATACTTAGACATTAATAATAATTCACTGGTGGCGGCCACTCGTTGAGCTGCCATCAGTTTAAAGCCCCTTGGTTGGTTGCTCTGACCTCCGAGTGGTTTGCCTCGAGAATATACTTAAGAAAATGTCACTAGAATCTTGTAAATTGAATTGTATTTTTTCTCCTAAGACTCCGGACTGAAATGGTCTATTAACTTAGGACTACTCGGGGGTGTTTGGTATAACGGAAGAAAATATTTTCTTGAAAAACAAGTAATAATCGTATTTATTGTTTGGTGTTTGGTATGCAAATTAAGGAAAATGACTTTTTAAGAGTATTCATAAATAATTTAGATATAAGAAACATGAAGTCATAAACTTTCGAACCAACAACCTTCCGAACCCACAAATTTCATAAACTTCTGAACCGCTGAACTTTCGAAACCGCGAAATTTTGAGCCCGTAAACTTCCAAACTCATAACTTTGGAACTTATAAAATTTTGAACCTTTAAACCTAAAAATAAAATAAAAATAAGGTAAAATATTTTTTGCGGGGGTGGGGGTGGAGGGGTAGTAGGGTGGATGGTAACGGAAAAACTGAAATTTGAAGAAAAAAAAAAAGTCTTTTTGGAAAGAGGGGGTGGGGTGAGTTGGTGAGGGTGGGAAGGTTGAGAAAGAGTTTTGGAAAATGTTTTTCCTTCTCTTGATAAGGAAAATATTTTTCTCCAATTGGAAGAAAATGAGTTCATAAGTAAAATATTTTCCAAAATATTTAAGCCCACCAAACATGAGAAAATTGAAAAATATTTTGCGGAAAGTGTTTTCCTTCGTACCAAACTCACCCCTCGTGTAAAATGCAACACTAGCAAAATTTAAAGTACTATTCCCTCCGTCCTAATGTATGTGATGCAACTTAGACTGATCATGAAGTTTAAATTAGAAAAAAAAAATTACAATTTGTTGTCTAAAACAAGTTATAAATATAATGCGTATGTATAACATGAAATTTTTAAAATTAAATTATTTTTCTATTACATAGAAGAGAGAAGAGGAGGTCGACCAAGGGTATAATAGTCATTTCAAATATATTAGTGCATTGTTTACTTATATATTAGGCTCAAAAATTTAGTTGTGGGTTCTTAATAACAGGAAAAATCAAAACTAACGTGGTCATAAACTATTAAATTTTTCAGGCGGACTCCGCTTTCCATTCAACCTTCACTATCTTCATTAAATTAATTACTTGATTGTTATTATTATTTTTTCAATAAGTACTTTTAACTAGAAAAATTATCTTTTTGGTAATGTTATAATTCAAATGTTCACCTGATTAAAAATAATATGGTAACATACATTTATATATGACAATTCTATTATCTTCTTAAGAAACATTAGTTCATTTCAGTTATTTATTAACTATTTCAGGTAAAGAAGATTTTATTAAAAAAATTAGTGATAATTTATGTAGATTTACATTCAGGTTTTCTTATATTATTATCAATTGATATCAGTTTGTAGAAAGTTCTCATTAAATTATAATTTCAACTGGAATACTTTATGAAATTAGGGGGGGAAATTTAAGAATAAAATATATTTTCAAGTCCCCTTTTTTATTATAGGATATTGAAATTTATTCAAATTATATAATAAGTATCCCCTCTCTAAAATTTGATTTGAGAATATCTGAAGTAGAAATTAAGACATTTATTTTGTGGATTTTTTCTTCTTTTAGAAATCATTATATATTGTTGTTGTTGTTGTAGTTGAGAAGTATCGTCATACAGGACTGTGCTACTCCCTCTTTGATCGAAGTTAGTTGGGTACTTCCTCTATTCAATAATAATTCAAGTACATAAATTTCAAAATACATAAATATACAATTAATTATTTTTTAAAATCTCAACAAATACTATTGTGATGAAGATTGCATTATACCCTAATAGTATCTCAATCGTATCAAATGAAACAAAAGAACTGCAATATTTCAATGTAAGGCCAATTTGATTAGTATTTAGAGCGAACGAGAGATTAATTTATTTTTAATATTATGTCATTAAACTAGTACAAAATACAAATTTTTTGTTAAAATTTTTTAATAATTAAAAATCATGATTATTATTTCAAAGAACCAGAAAATAAATTTTCATCAACTATTAAGGAATAAAATTAATATGTTTTATATTCATATTTTGATTAGTATAAAAAGAAAAAAGAAAAATACTAAAAGAATAAAATTATATATCATTCAGTTTAAACAATGAGAAAAATACATTACGACTTATTTTTCAACTGACTTTTTAATCATTATTTTAAGTTTGTTGGTGCAAAATTTTTTTAAAATAAAAAAGTGTAGACCCTATGTAGAAATAATTTAAATTGTACTTGAATTATTATCTAATCATTGTATAATAAAGTATCAAACTTCGACAAGTATTACAAAGTAAATGGTATAGTAATACGATTTCAGAAAAATTAAAATACACATATTGCAAAAGATAAATAACAATACAGTTAATCATGGTTCTATACGTTATTACACAAAACCTTTTCTCTTTCTTCTTTCCCTAAAGGCATAGAAAATGTGTAATTAGCAATAGACCAAGAAATATTAAAAAGGAGAAAACTAAAAGGAAAAAAAAAAAGCAACAATTGGGCTCGTGCATCGCACGAATACATCATCTAGTCTATATATAAAAAAGTGGAGTACATTATTCTTTTTGAAATATACCATAAAGGAGTGAAATAATACGGCCTAGCCAGATTTTGGATTGGTAATGAAAAATAGCCACTATTTTGCTGCAAGACGGATCAGTCCAACATAATATACTGTAAATTGGTGCACCCGCGAATGAACTTCCAGCATATTATGCTGGAACTCCAACACGCGGAAACTTCCAGCATAATATATTGGAGATTGGAGCACCTGTGTATGATCTTCCAGCATATTATGCTGGATCGGTATATTATACTGAACCTCCAGTATATTATGCTGGAATATTTTTCGAATTTTGAACGGTGTTTATGTTCATAGTTACCTTTACATGAAAAGTGGTTAAATTTCGATTACTTTTGAAACTGTGGCTATTTTTCAATTACCACTTGTAAATCTAGCTATTTTTGAATTTCTCTCCAAAAAGGACAGTACATCAGATCATTGAGACCAAAATAGTACAACTATTTTATAGGAATTTTTACTTCCGTATACACTATTTGAAACTTTATTACCCGCCATACTCAATTTTCAATTTAATTACATCATATATACAATTTACCAATTATATACACTTTAAGAATTAATGTGTATCCCTTTATATTAGGAATCAATTATTTCCCATCCTTATTCTCTCTCCCTTCTGCGCTCCCTCTCTGCGCTCCGTCTCTCTTTCTCTCTCTCTCTCTCTCTCTCTCATGCGCTCTCTCTCTCTCTCTACGTCTCTCTCTATCTCTCAATCCCTAATTCCAGTAATGTAGAGCAAAGGAAAAGAGAGCGACAATTCCATGCTTATTGAAATTCTAGTAATGTAGAGCTGAAAGGTGTTGTACAATTGGTGTTCACATTCAAGTAATGTTGCACAATTGGTGTTCACATTCAAGTAATGCTGCACAATTGGTGTTCAAATTGAAATTGTCAATCCATAAAATTTGAAGGCGTTTGACTCTCCATCATCGACAGCCATTAAAAAGCTTTGAAGCTTTGAATTCGAATTTGGATGTCCAAAAATTATTTTTTTGTTTGTTTGGATGAGTGTTGTTGCAAACAATTGGGGATATTATTTTGAGTGTATATCTCAATTTTGAGGGTGTTTTGGTGAAGATTAGACTTGATTTTGGCTGAATTTCATATTGAAACTCGAAGAAGAAGAAGAAGAAGAAGAAGAAGAAGAAGAAGAAGAAGAAGAAGAAGAAGAAGAAGACGTGACGTACATTATACTTACGAAATTGTAATAAAGTTGCAATAAAATTGTAGAAAAATTATATTATATTGTTTATATATATTTTATTACTTAGCTATATGAAAGTTGAACAATATTGTATAAAAATTGTATTTAAGTTGTATGATATTGTAGTTATATATAACTGAATAGAAATAATGTATGAAAGTTGTATAATATATAATTAGTTGTATGAAATTTATTTTTGTTATGTATAAATCAGATACAAAATATACAAAAGACATATTATATAAAATTTGTATAAAAATTATATTTAAGTTGTATGATATTGTTGTTGTATTTAACTGGGTAAAAATAATATATGAAAACGTAGATAAGTTGTAACTTATAATTTTCCTAGGAATCTAGCTACTAAAAATTCTTTGTATCTTCTATATTAATCTCTTGCGCAATGTCTATGTCGATCTTCAACTTAATGTTTCTTTTAAAAAGTTAAAAAAATAGAAAAAAGCCTACAATAATATATTAGTAGTGTTTAGATTTGTGTTTTCAAATACATAATAGGAGAATGATGAACATTTTGGTTAATCATAAATACATTAAGTTTGGCTTTGTTAATTAAGCAACTATTTTTATGAAATTTTAACTCTCACATTTTTTTTTTGGAAACAAAAATAAACAGAAATAATCGGTGCTGATGAGATATGGGGAGAAAGAGAGAGTGACGGACTGGCGGTACTCGAGATTTGAGAGATTAGATTCTTTAAATTCCTAAATATAAGTTCAATTTGGAGAGAAGATGAGAGAGGGGAGAGAAAAAAAGAAAAAGACCGTAACTAAATCTCTTGATTGAAGACACAAATAATAGATTGAGAGTCTTTTAAGGTGGATTATATATATATATATATATATATATATATATATTGTAATTAAAATATATTTAGGTCAGGTAAATACCAAAAATATGACATTTTTCGTAATAAAATTTCAAATAACATATAAAAATAAAAAAAATCCCTATTTTATACCCTATACAAATCATTTAAGAAAGCCAAAGGCTCTTTAGAGAGGTCAATTAATTTACACCAACACCTACTACGAGTAGTTGGTGCAGTCTTGGGATTAAACTTTTCCTTCCCATAAATTAGAAGGAACAAACAAAAATATTTAGAATATACATATAATCAAGTGAATTTTATTCTGTCATTGACTACCTATTTTAGTAGGACCAATTAACCAATCAGTACTCCACACGTAACCAAATCTCCACAGAAAATCTTGAAAAATTGATGGTTTCCCGTTGACAATTTAACAAAACTTTGCATTAAAGTTGACAATTAAATACCCCACTATTTACTTTTACTTGTCATATTTTATTTTTCGAGAGTTAAACTACATAAACTTTGACTGATGTTGTAATATATATTTTTTCATCATATTGATATGAGAAAAATTACATATTATAGTACTCTTCATATAGTTTCCGAATATCTAATTTTAAACTTAATATATTAAGAAAATCTAATGCAATTATAGTTTCAAAAATTAGTCAAATTGACTCTCGACAAGAGAAACATGATAAGTAAAAATGAACAAAAGGAATAACTTTCTTGAATGTAGCCTCTAGTACATTACTTCCTACGTTCAACTTTACTTGTCCACTGTTAACTTAGAACACATATTAAAAAACAATAAATAACATGGTAATCTTACTTAGTGTGTCACTCATATTTTTTATATGTTGGATAATAAAGTGAAAATAAGTAGTACTTAATAAGAAGGATAAAGTAGATATAAAATGGTAAATTATTTCTTGGTTTTCGAAACTGGATAAGTAAAAGTGGATAATTATTTTTTGGTATAGTGGACATGTAAATTTGGACGGAGGGAGTAGTTTACTCTCTCCGGTCCACTGTAGTTAATTTTTGTTATTTTCAGGCATATTAAGGAATTCACATGTTAATATTAATTAACAACAAAACTAACTTTATTAACCGTAATTTGTTCATCTGAAAATATAACAGATACTAGGCTCTTTACTTCGGGGCAAACTTTGAAAAAAGAAGAAGTTAATTTCTCTATGATATTTAAAAAAATCAAATATTTTGGACGACAAACTGCCTTTCAGGTCCCCGAACTGATTCTACATAGAGGCCTACGATAGACAATAATAACTCCCCCTCGCCGAATGCTCGGAAGTGACTCTATTCAATCCTTTTTCTTCTTCTTGTTCGTGGATATTTTGTTCGTACATATCTTTTCTCTGTTTTTCGAGTCTTTAATGATTTACGGACAAAATTCGGAAAGGTCAAATCTTTGATGATTCATGTCAAAAAAATCAAAAAATGGACTGGAGGGAGCAGAGAATAGAGATATTTTAGCACAGAGTTTTGAAGTTGCAATTTGACTCGAGATATTATAGTTCTAATAACTAGATTTATTGGAAGAACGCGTAAATTAATAATTGCAGTATTGATTACAAGTATAAAACAGATAATGACTTGCTTATTATTTTAATTAATTAATAGCATTATTATATTATTATATATAGAGTCAGAGGACGTGTACTCAGGATTAAGAAACTGCCTATAGGTCCGCAAGTGTGAAACGAAAACGAAAGTATGGGGTCCATCAACACCAAAAGGTTGTGAATAAATAATAACCTAAAAGAATATTATATTAATTTACGGTGAAAATAGCACGGGCTAATTGATTTTGAACTGATAATCGAAAAATAGTTAGCGTTTGCAAAGTCATGGAAAAATATCTATTGTTTTATTGAAACACAGAAAGTTACAGCATAATATGCTGGATTATGGAACTCCTGCGTATAACTTCCAGCATATTGTGGTGGAACTCCAGCACACGGAAAGTTACAACATAATATGCTAGATTATGAAGCTCCTGCGTATAACTTCCAGCATATTGTGGTGGAACTCCAGCACACGGAAAGTTCCGGCATAATATGCTAGATTATGGAGCTCTTGCGTTTAAACTTCCAGCATATTCCGTTAGAAATCCAGCACGTTATTAAATTCCAACACATTATTAAATTCTCATATGCAAAAAATTCGAACTCCAGCATATTATGCTGGAATTCTTTCGACTTTTTAAGGGTATTTTTATGTAGATTTTATCTTCACATGAAAAAATGACTATATTTCAATTACTTTTGAAACTGTGAGTTGTAATCTGACTATTTCTGATTTTCCCCCTAATTTGCACTCCCTTTGTACTAGTATTTGTTAAAAGCCAAAAAAGAGCAACAGAAAGTAGAAAAATCCAAATAAAAAGAAAAAAGAGTAATCCTCATCCTCCGTCACCGCCACGTCAATAGGCGAAGGCAGCAAAAACTCGGGCCCATTTAGATATTATCCAGAAGAAGTTGACAAGTAAACTCCACGCGCTAATAAATTTCCTCCTATACATACAGTTCCACTTTGTATCTATAGGCGCGTCTTTGTATAAATATAGTCTCACACCCAAAACCCCATTCATTCTATCTTCACTACTTGCTTTCTCAGTCAGCATAACATTATAAAGGACAATATTCTTGATTTATTTATATTCAGGTATTTATTTTCTTTCCTTTTTTTTTATGTCTATTTTTTCATTTATATTTGATTGAAAAGGTTACAGCTTTTTGTGGTTTGGATTTGTTGTGTGTCAAACTTTTATCTTTTTTCAAGATTTGTTCCCTAAACCTGTAGCTCTTTGTAATATGCAGAAATGTTGCTATTTATTGCATTTACAGCTCTAGATTTGACCTGCTAGAATTATGCATTTTTCTTTGCTTTGTTTGGGATGTTGTGTGTGTGTGTGTGGGGGGGGGGTATAAACTTAAAAGATGATTTGAAAACTGTTTTTGGAAAGTTGTTACTCCCTCCCTCCGTCTCAATTTAGATCGAGCTAGTTTGACTCGGCACGTTCTTTAAGTAAAAAGAACAAAGACTTTTAAAACTAGCACTTTTAAAAGCTTAAGGGTTAAATTTTGTGGGCCATGACATTTGTGTCGCTATTAAAGTTTTTCATTAAGGGTAAAATGGATAAAACGAAAAGTTTGAAGTTGGATTATTTCTAAATTTAGAAATGCCTCATCTATTTTGGAAGAGAGAGAGTATTACTTAGCTAGCGTTTGGTTGAAACTTGAAAAAATGAGTTTTTACAGATGAGATGAAAAATAGTTTTTGGAATTTGAAATTGTGTTTGGACATCAAAGGAATTTGAAGTTTTGTGAATAGAGAACTTCAAAAACTACTCTAGAACTGTTTTCGGTCAAATATTAGAATTATGTTTCAGTGTCAGTGTTTGCAAATCTCCATACTAGTTATATCTAAATAATTTCCACATTTTTTTGTTTGTTCTAGCTGTATCGAGATCCTGTAATTCTAATCCTTTTCTCTCTTGGAATATGTTTCTACAGGCGCTAATAGCAATCAAGAAAATTACGTCGAAAAGTAGGGTATGGCCCTAGATCTTCATTTCCAAGAGCAAACGGCAGAGGCTGCCTTTGACGAGCGTCCTACTCCCTTAGAGAAATGGAAGACGACGTTTGATGATGAGCGTGAAGACAATCTATCTGGTGGTTTTGAGTGTAACATATGCCTCGATTGTGTGCACGATCCTGTGGTTACATTTTGTGGTCACCTCTATTGCTGGCCTTGCATTTACAAGTGGATTCAATTCCAGAGCATCCCTTCAGAAAATTCGGATCACCAACCGCCTCAATGCCCTGTTTGCAAGGCTGAAGTTTCACAAAAAACCTTGATTCCACTCTATGGCCGCGGCCAAGCTACAAGCCCATCTGAAGACGACGTTCAAAGTAAAGGTATGGTCATACCACAAAGACCTCCTAGTCGAAGATGTGGCAGTCACACACTGATAGCAACTATCGATTCAAATCCATCTCAGCAACCTCATCGTCAAAGTAATCGCCCGCAGTCTCAAACACATCAGTCTTATCCTGCCAGCCTTGATGGCACGACAATGAACGCTTTACATCCCATGATTGGGGAAATGGTTTATGCACGAGTATTTGCAAACGCATCACCGACATTGTATTCATATCCAAACTCATATCACCTAGCAGGCGGCAGAAGTTTGAGAATGAGACGACAACTATTACTTGCTGATAAATCACTTGGTAGAGTATATTTTTTCCTCTTCTGTTGCGTAGTAGCATGTCTGCTCTTGTTTTGACCACTTTTTCCGCTACATTTGTATACATATTAGAAATATGAGTACAATAGTAGAAGATGAATATACGAGCTTGGCTCAATGTTACATGCCAAGGAAGTTTTTCCATCTTTTTTCTAGCTAGGATTAAGTCATATACATAGATATTCTTTTACACTATTAGTGAATTTTAACCTGTGATAGCAACTTTGTTGCTGCTATTAGTGCTTATCAAGAAACCTGCGTGTAATTACCTAATAAGTGATCTGATTGTATATAAAAATTACAGTGTCTGTGCTTAGAAACTCATTCTGACTCATAGAAAATAGCATAAGGTGTGCTAGTCTATGTTGCTCGAACTCTTCGAAAATGTGGCTGGATACTTGTTGGATAGGTGCCAGTAACTTAAACTTCATCCATTCTGGTGCATATCCAAGAAGCTGTATATTGCAGAATTACTACTCATTAGAAGCAACTGCTAATTCCTGTCTGAAAAAAGGAGAGGAAAAATAGTTGTTCATATCAAGGCTTGGAAGTTCTGTTAATGTTAAGCAAAATAGCTAATCTGAATCAAGAAACCAATAGATGAGGTTTTAGAAAGGTTGAATTAGTCTTGGTCAAACAGGATTTTTTTCTTCAGTCAAACATCCATGTCCAAATTCCAGATATTTGAGTTGTCATCTTGATTGTCAAGGAATGTCAATTTTCAATTTCTTTGCTTGAGCGGGAAGAAAGGGACCCTTTGAGCTACGATAAAGTTGTCTCCGTGTGACCTATAGGTCATGTGTTCGAGTAGTGGAAGCACCTATTAATACTTGCATTAGGGTGGGTTGTTACTTCACACCCCTTAGGGTGAGATCCTTCCCTATAGCCCGTGTGAATGCGGGATGCTTTGTGCACTTGGTTGCCGTTTTTTGCTTGAATAGCACTCTAGGTGATGAAATGAATGTCATTTTGAAAAGCACATCCTTATGCCATATTCTTGTGTCAAATGCTAAAACATCTATTTTCTGGCTAGGAAATATTTCAACAATCTCCCTGGCATAATCACTAATCTGTGACAGGAAATAGGAAATCAAATTTTGAAGAATTAACCCAAATAGCCGCTCACCCTACCACTTAAATTAAAAATAGCCGGTGAATGTATAATATATGTATAATCGATGTATAATTAATGTATATGGCTAGAAAAAGTGAACAATTATTATGGCGGGGCTATGTGTGTAAAAATCCCATCAATTTTCTACATTATGAACTTTGCAGACATGTTCTGAAAAGGCATTACAGGAATGAAGAAATCAAATATGAAATAAATACAACGAAATGAGAGAATGTTGGTTTCCAATTCTATGTATTTGATTTTGTTTATTTCAATTTTCCTAGATTCGGATTTGGCTTTTGGACTATTCAACAACAACCAATTTAACTTTTTGAATATGTATCATATAGTTCAAATCGTTTGAATGAGAGCACAGGAAAAAAAGGAGATAAAATTCAATTCTTAAATTAATTATTCATGACAATTCTTATACACATATTTTGTTCTCCATTAAAATACACTAACATAAGTTAAAAAAGTATAAATTTCAAATGTTAGTCTAAAGTATTTTTAAAACCATAAAATTCACAATAAGAAAATCTCACTTGTCTCGGTTTGTGATTAATCTTTTTTTAAAGCTATGTTAATTAAATTTGGTGCATACATCGGATAAAAGTAAAGCTTTTTCTACAGATATTTTTTAACCATAATGTTTAGATAATAGGAGCTTAATAGTAGTTAGTTAGCTTAGTTAATGATAGTCAGACAGTTGGATACAACTAAGTTAAAAGAGTTGGTTAGTGTACTGTATATAATTGGAGGTAGTTAGTCTTGTACAATTAGTTTTCATTTATGATAACCATGGTCTCGTTGATCTCGCTTCTTCCTTTTCTCTCTTTTGCTGAAGATTCCTCTCCAGAAATCATCATGGTATCAGAGCTAGCGGATTGATCTGAGCTCCGTTCACTCCTCTCTAGTGCTATCTTCAATTGTTCTTCTTTTACCCAATTGATTTCGAGTCACCGTTGTTAATGCGATTCGTCTTTGAGCAGTTAGGGTTTCATAATTCAGAAATTTCTCTGAGTTTTCAACCTTATTTCAATGGCGATTGAGACTTCGGATGGTACCACTGATATCCTTGCACCACCTCCAGCTAGAGGTGGCATTGATGTGATTCCAGCTGCAGATCAGCATCATCCACTCTTTCTCCAGCCTTGCGATACTCCAGGTAGCTCACTAATCTCAATTAAAGTCACTAGACCTAAGAATTATGCCTTATGGAACAGTTCTATGCGAGTTAGTGTACTTGGAAAGAGCAAATTAGGATTTGTCGATGGCAGACATTCTAAGGAAAAAATTGATCCTTCTTTGCGGAGAAGTGCAATGCTATAACGCTTTCATGGATAATGAATTCTGTTAGCAATGGATTACTGAGTGGTATGGTGTATGCTACGAGTGCTCAGAAGGTTTGGACTGACCTTAGGGAAACTTTTGATAAAGTTAAGGGATCTACAATTTTGTATCTTCATAGACAAATAGCCACCTTAACTTAGGGTATCTCATCAGTTTCAGTTTATTTTTCAAAACTGAAGGAATTGTGGGCGGAATTTGATGCCTTGATGCCTTATCCTGGTTGTGGTTGTGAAGAGTCCAAAAAGTATGTTGAGCACTTTGAGTCTCAAAGGCTTCTGCAATTTCTAATGGGATTGAATGAATCATATGTTCAGTCTAGCAATCAGATTATGATGATGTCACCAACTCCTTCGATTAATAAGGCATATGCTATGATAATATCTAAGGAAAGTGGGAGATCATTGACTCCCCCCACACATGTGCCTGAGATAAATGAAGGAATAGACTTGTTTAGTACCAATGGAGGTTAAAAGGCTACTAACTCATCCAGTACCGGAAACACTGCCATGTACAATAACAAATGAGGATCCTCTAGTTCAGGACCTGTCTATAGGCACAAGAAGAACAACCTCTACTGTGACTATTGTCATTTCAAAGGGAACACCAGAGATACATGTTATAAGCTAGTAGGATATTCAGTAGACTTCAAAGCCAAGAAGAAGACTCCTTTTGTCAACTATGCTAGAGACAACCAATCTAACAATGATGTTAACTCTGCTTCTATGTGTGAGGTTTCTTGTGAATGTGCTAACATGGCTAGAAATGCAGCACCTTGTCAAGTTCAGAATCAGAACATTCAAGCAGGACTAGTGGGAATAACAAGGATTCAACAATTCACTTAGGAGCAGTACACTTAAATTCTGCAGATGCTTGGCAAAGGGAATGAGAATGATAACTCATCTGTGACTGCATGTATGGCAAATGCAGCTACTACTACTAGTGAGGATCTACTTAAGTGGAAAGTAGATTCTAGAGCATCAAACCACATGGTTAACGACAAACAAATTTTGACTGAAAGTAGCTTATGTGATAATCTAAGAGTGCAAAGTTCATCTACCTACTAGGGAGTCAGTTACTGTCAATCACATAGGTTCTACCTATCTTTTTCCTGGTCAAAAGATAACCAATGTGATGCATATACCTGGATTCCAATACAATCTCTTGTCTGTATCAAAGCTGAAAAAATAACTAAAGTGTGCAGCCTTATTCTTTCCTGACTTCTTCATTTTTCAGGATCTCTTTAGTTGGCAAAGTGAAGGGGTTTGGTAGAAAGGACAGTGGTATATATGTATTTAACCATAATAGCAAGCTTCATGTGGATTCTGCTGCAACAACTTCTCCACCATGTAATGCTTCAAAAGATGTCTTAAAGTCTGTTGATGTAAAAACAATAATTGGCAGTAGAATAAGTGTAGACCTTTGGCATAAACGACTAGGCCATGTGCCACTTAGTACTCTGAAAAAGGATGAAAGAGTTTTAGTCTGTAGAACTTGATAAATCTGAAGGTCATTGTACGGTTTGTCCATTAGCTAAACAATTAAGACTGCCATTTCCTTTGAGTAATATTGTTTCTAATATTTGCTTTCATACTATTCATGGAGATGTTTGGGGCCCTTACATAGTTCCTACATACAATAGTAAAAGGTACTTTCTAACCTTAGTAGATGATCACTCCAGGTACACTTAGATTTTCTTGCTATCTTCCAAAGGTGAAGTAATCGTAGTGTTAAGAAATTTCTTGCTCATTGTTCAGAATGTCTATTCATGTTCTGTAAAAGTTCTCAAAACCGACAATGGCTGTGAGTTTATTAATTCACAAACGACAGCACTTCTTCAATCCTTTGGAATCATTCATCAGAGTTCTTGCGTTTACTCTCCTCAGCAAAATGGAGTAGCAGAGAGGAGACACAGATACATTCTAGACACTGCAAGAGCTTTGAGGTTCCAGGCATCAGTTCTTCTAAAGTTTTGGGGAGAATGTGCTCTAACTGATGTTTATGTGATCAATAGAATACCTACACCTACTCTTCAAGGCAGGTGTCCCTATGAGGTGTTACATGGTCACTTGCCTTCATTAATGCATCTGAGGGTGTTTGGTTTCTTGGGATATGCCACAAACCTCAAAAGAAGGGACAAATTCTCACCTAGAGCTGTTCCTGCCATATTCCTTGGTTATTCTATGATACAAAAGGGATATATGTGTGTTATTCACTCAAGGAGTTTTCAAGTTAGCAGAGAAGTAATGTTCAAAGAAGATGTATTTTCATTTAAACATCTTCCTACTACTATCTTCTCTCTATTTCCAGTCCTAGACTTAACCACTATTTCTTCCACTGCTCCTTCTATTTCATCTATATCAGAGACTATTGAATCTGCTGAGTTAGCCTCTGACACTGTCATTCCATAAGCAATTTTGCAACCTCCTGTCATGTTGGACACACCAGCATATGTTGCACCCACTGAGACAATTGATGATTCCAACCTTACAGCACATGACATTCCTATGTCCTCAAATGCACTAGAGTCAAGTAGGAAATCACCAGAACTAGTAGACCACCTGTATGGCTAAAAAACTATGTCACTCAAAAGCAAGGGAATGCTAACTAATGTTATCCCATGTCCAAGTATGTTTCCTATGCCAACATATCTCAGTTTTTTGGTACTGCTCTTACTGCTCATTCAGCAATTGCAAATCCTAAGTCTTATTCTGAAGCTGTGAATCATAAACAGTGGATAGAGGCTAGAGGATAACCATACTTGGAGTATTGTTGATCTTCTCCTGGGAAGATGTCTATAGGTTGCAGATGGGTGTTCAAGGTGAAGTACACTGCATCAGGAGATGTGAAGAGGTATAAAACCAGGCTAGTGGCTAAGGGCTATAGCCAACAAGAGGGACTAGATTACACAGAAACTTTCTCTCATGTGGCCAAAATGGTCACAGTGAGATCTGTCATTGTTATTGCAACAGCCAAGCTTTGGCCTATCTACCAAATGGATGTCCACAATGCTTTTTTGCAAGGTGATCTTCTAGAAGAAGTTTACACGGACATTCCTCAGGGGTTTGCCATCCAGGGAGGGAGTCCTAGAGTTTGCAAACTTCATAAATCATTGTATAGCATGAAGCAAGCCCTTAGGCAATGGAACAAAAAGCTAACTGATGCTTACTGGATCTTGGCTTCACTCAAAGCCACTATGATTACTCTCTTTTAACCAAAAGGGAGTCGGATACACTGCTAGTTGTCTTGGTCTATGTAGATGATCTACTAGTGACATGGAGTTGTTCTAATTTGATAATCAAAACCAGGAATGACCTCAAGCTCATGTTCAAAATGAAGGATTTGGGTGAACTAAAATTCTTTCTTGGGATAGAATTTGCTAGATCTAGAAAAGACATAATAATGAGTCAAAGGAAATATGCTTCGGAACTTATCTATGAAATGGGACTAGGAGGATCCAAACCAACTGGTACTCCATTGGAATCCAATGTGAAACTCACATCTGAAGAATATGATTCTTTCATCAAAGGAGACTCAGTATCTGAAGTAACAAAAGATGACAATCTATTGGCAGATCCATGTCAATATCAGAGGCTCATATGAAGATTGTTATATCTCACTATGAACAGAATTGATATTGCTTATGCTGTGCAAGTGCTCGGCCAATTTATGCACAAGCCAAAGCAGTCACACCTAGAGGCTGCTCTCAGAGTTGTAAGACACATCGAGGCAGCTTCTGGTCTAGGTCTACTAATGCCTTCAGACAACTCTGGCACACTAGTAGCCTGTTGTGATTCAGATTGGGGATGCTGTTTACAAACTAGGAGGTCTGTTACAGGGTATCTAGTGAAGTTTGGGGAGGCTACCATATCCTGGAAGTCGAAGAAACATGACACAGTAGCCAGAAGCTCAGCAGAGGCAGAATTCAGAAGCATGGCTTCCATAATTGTTGAACTCACCTGGTTAACAGGATCGTACAAGGAGCTGGGAGTTGATGTCAACTAGCCTATTTCTCTATATTGTGACAGTAAAGTTGCCATTCAGATTGCAACCAATCCTATTTTTTATGAGAGAACTAAGCATATTGGCATTGATTGTTACTCTTTTAAGGATAAGATTGTTCAAGGGATGATCAAAAACTTTCATATTTCTACCAAGGAGCAACTGGCAGATTTACTGACAAAGAGCCTTGGAAAACTGCAGCATGACTATCTTTTGTCCAAGTTGGGGTTGAAAGATATATTTCAACCATCAGCTTGAGGAAGGGTGTTGAGACAATAGGAGCTTAACAATAGTTAGTTAGCTTAGTTAATGATAGTTAGGCAGTTAGTGACAACTGGACACAGCTAAGTTAAAAAAGTTGGTTAGTGTACTGTATATAACTGAAGGTAGTTAGTCTTGTGCAGTAAGTTTTCATTTATGATAATCAGAGAAATATTCTCTCCATGATCTCGTTGATCTCGCTACTTCCTTTTCTCTCTTTTCCTGAAGATTGCTCTCCAGAAATCTATCACATAATTTTACTAGCAAAGAATGTGATTAGTTTTTTCCTGTTTCATTGTGAATATGTGACGTAGCAAAAGTTTCTCCAAGGAGCAAAAAGTTATAAAGAATCATATCTTTGAAACAATATCACTGTAAAAAGAATTGGAATTAGCTATTAATTTCGTTGCTAATTTATCGCTAAATTGCTCGTACCTAACAAAATTTCTTGATAATCTTTCGCTAATTCTCACTAAATAGGATTAGCGACAATTTTTTTTGCTTAACCACAAAAATTTTCTGTCACTAATTTCTGATTGTTTTAGTGGTGTAATTATTGGTCTATAAATAATGATATCATATACCGCTACAAGGGAACAGAAAAAACATATCTTTTTTTTCCTTTGGAAAAGGGCATATGGCCATTAATGTGTTTCGTTCATTAAAGTAAAAATTGCGCGGGGCGTTCTATTTGGCCGCCCCCATTTAACCTATACCCATATTTTTAAAATTATTTAACTTATACCCTAATTTTTACAACTTCAGGCGCTGCCTTCCTGATACTTGTGCAAAACTTCAGCTTATTTAGTGCTGAAGTTTTTACAAATGAACTAAATAACTTCAGCATCTTCTGTTGAAGTTTTTGAAAAAACTTTATTGCAAAACTAATGAATCCAGGACAAAATTCAGCTTATCTAGTGCTGAAGTTTTTACAAATGAACTAAATAATTTCAGCATCTTCTGCTGAAGTTTTTGAAAAAGCTTTACTGCANTACTTCTGTTGAAGTTTTTGAAAAAGCCTAGAATGCTGAAGTTTTGTGTGATTGCCTTTGTTACTTCAGGCCCGTATGCCTGAAGTTTATGCAAAAAGTGGGTATTCTTGCAATTTTTTTTTGCAAAGCGGGTATCAGTTAAAACGTGACCCAAAAAGCGGGTATAGATGCAAAAGCCCCTTCAATAAATATGTATAAGGCACGTAGATGCATTATAAAAGGGAGAGTTTTTTTTAAATTGTATATATGAGATATAAATATGGTTTCGTGCTTTTTGCAATTTGATTTTGATGGCACATTCTAAGTGACATAAGATAGGTCCTTATTGTCAACTTCCGTTCACGATTTTTTTTTTCTTTTTAAAATTAGTGTTTGATCATGAAAATTTCAAAATTCACTTCAAGTTGAATTTCAGAATTTTTCAAAAATTTGAAAATTTCAAAAAATTATTTTCTAAAATTTTCACTTCAAATACTCACAAAAGTTCAAAAACAGCTTCACAAAAGTTATTTTCGGTGAGCTTTCGAATTATATTACTACAAAGAAAAAAAGTATAGACATACATAGAGTAGAAGTTGATAAATACATATCTTGCAATTAAGTTTATTTTACATTGAAGAGTCAGCCTAACACCACCCACTCTCCAAACAACAACAACAAATTCAATGATTTCTTACAAGTAGGGTATGAGAAGGATAAGATCTAAGATGTACGCAATGTAATTTACCCCTATCCTGAAAGGACAAAAAAACTGTCTTCAATAGACCCTCGACTGGAGAAAGGATGAACAAGAGTAATCGACAAGTAAAAACAACAACAACAACAACACCCACTCTCACAATTATATATTGGCGATAAGGACAAGAAAATGGAGGGCAATTTCATTTTGACAATCTTGATATTGACATGGTCTAATATATGTCTATTTTGTTCAAACCTCATGCTTACAGCTTGAATATTCCACACCTTCCATTAGTATAAGCTACTAGTATTGTCTTTTTAATGGAACCCCACTCCTCTTCTGCTCTAAGCAAAACTATACTAATTTATTTACACGATAAGTGCAATTTGATGAAGACTAGATACTAATTTATTTATTATTTGGCAAGCGTCGCAGAACATAGTTGTCTCCGTGTGACCTATAGGTCACAAGTTTGAGTCATGGAAGCAACAACTAATGCTTGCAATATAGTAGGCTCTTTACAATCACACCCCTTGGGGTACGTACGGTCCTTTCCCGGATCCTGCGTGAACGCGAGATATCTTATGTGCCGGGCTGCACTTTAATTTGACAAAACAAAGCCTCGACGAATAGCAATATTACTCTTTTTTTTAGCTTTACTTTGTATAGCAATTACTTGTGATGAGTAGTAATTCTGCAAGAGGCAGCATTTTCATTTTCATGTGAGAGCCGTATAATTATGCATCAGAATGAAACTTTTACTCGATAAGGAAAATAAAAGAATCCAACTTTGTCACACGAAATTTTCAAACACCAACTGAACTCTTGAAACATATGCATAGACATAGAATATATATATTTGTTTCTCTCCCTCTTTTCTGCGTTATAGTTGTTGGTTCGGCCGAACTTAATAGTTTTAATTTAAATTTTGTATTTGTCTGTAAAATTTATTAAATATCTATAAATTATTATATTTAGAATTCAATAATTTAAAAAGAATAAAATTACAAATCTATAAACTTCAAGCCAGTATTGTGGTGCATTGGTGACCTTGTGCACCTCTAAGCATGAGGTCACGGTTCAATTCACTTGCTCCTTTTACGTTTTAGTTTAATACTTTCTCCTTTTTCTTTTCTCTTGCGTTTTAAGAGCAGTTATAGTAACTTTTCTTCGTTTTGCTTTTATTTTCCCCTTTTTCTTTGTTTTTTTTCTCTGGTTCATTCCTTAAAAAAATTTACTTTTAAGGTACTGTAGTGCGCACCAATTTTGTTAAAATTCTTGATCCGCCTATAGTGGAGTGGTGGAGGTACACATGAGGTGAAGGAGATACTAACTAAGTTAATGTTTACCCACTAGTCGCCACAAACTCTGATTGGCTCCACCTATTTCAAGATTCTTCTATCCTTCACCTTCCACGTACCCACTCGGATCATTGCCCAATTCTTTTAAATCTCGCTCGGGCAACTCGACATCTTTCGCCCTCCTTCTGCTACGAGACTATGTGGACTAGTCACCCCAGCTTTGCCCCACTAGTAAACACTATTTGGCATCACTCTAACACTTATCTGCCCACACTTACCCATTTCACTGATGTTCTTAAAAGTTAGAATAGTCAATGTTTCGGCAATATCTTCCACAAAAAAAGGGTACTTCAGGCTCGTATTGTTGGTCTTCAAAAAATGGACCCCGATACAAAATCTGACTTTCGCCTTATCCTGGGAAATAACCTTATTCATGAATTTAATCTCCTTTTGAAAAATGAGGAAGACTTTCGGAAACTCAAATCTCGAGTTCAGAACTTTCATGACGGCGATGAGAATACTAAGTTTTTTCATCTTTCCACAGTTCAACGGCGACGAAAAAGTCGTATTCTTGGTCTTAACGACATAGTAGGAAACTGGACAATTGATCAATCCACTATCCAACACATCATCGCTACTCATTTTCACACACTTTACACCACTGATCTCTTGTTAAGTCTCAAACAACAAGTTATCCACGCCCCAAATATTAGTGCTCTTAAATCTGATATCTCCCAACACCTATCCAAAACTCTCACTAATGCAGAGATTCATCAAGTTGTTTACTCCTTCCAGCCTTTAAAGGCGCCTGCCCTCACGGTTTTCACCCAATTTTTTTCTAGCAATTTTGGAATGATACACAAATGACTATTTATAAATTATGTATTGATGCATTCGACACTTCCGAAATTCCTCCTCTAATAAATCAAACCTATATTACATTAATTCCTAAGATTAAAAGTCCTGAACGGATCACTCAATACCGTCCTATTGCTCTTTGTAACACTAGTTATAAGATCATCACTAAAATTATTGTCTCTCGTATTCACCCTTACATTGATACCATTATCAACCCCTACCATAGTAGCTTCATTCCAGGTCGTCACACTGTTGACAATGCTATTATTGTTCAAGACGTGATTCATTCATTCAAAACCAAAAAGGCAGTAGAGGAAACACGCTTCTTAAAATTGACCTCGAAAAAGCTTTTGACCGCTTAGAATGATCCTTCATTAAATATTCACTATCCAGCCTCAATTTTCCTCCTTACCTCATAAATCTCATTATGAATTGTGTTACATCCTCTACTATCTCTATTCTTATAAATGGACACCCTACACCTTTCTTTTCCCCTACACGTGGAATTCGTCAAGGAGATCTCTTATCTCCATACTTATTTATCATTTTTATGGAAACTTCAATTCGAATTATTAATCTCTCCATCTGTTATTTGATGATGATTTAATTCTTTTCACTGAAGCAACTCCACAAAACACAATGGCAATTCATACGGTCTTACACTTATTTGGTACCTTGGCAGGCCAAAAAATTAACAATAACAGCTCTTGAATTGTTTTTTCACCAAATACTCCTCCGTACACGCAAGACACAATTTCTGACATTTTGAACATGCGTACCTCATCCCATGCTGGTAAATACCTTGACCTCCCAATTACTAACCTTCAATCCATGAGTCAGGACTATCAATACATCCTCGACCGAATGAACAACCGACATCAAGGTTGGAAAACCAAATTTCTCAATCTTGCAGGTCGCACGACTTTAATTAAATCTGTCTTGGCATCTATACCCACGTATGCGATGCAATACACAATACATCCTTCCAAGATTACCAACCATATTGATAAAATCCAACGTTACTTCCTTTGGGGCTCCACCGCAACACATCGAAAAATTCACCTAGTAAATTGTGAGTAAGTTACTTTCCCACGTGCACATGAAGGACTAGGCATTCAAAAATCAAAGGGCAAAAATTTATCCCTTATTGCAGGGTTGGCTTGGCATTTTTGTCGTAAACCCAACTCTCTTTGGGCCAGACTTATCATCTCCAAGTACAAATCGACCTCTCTCCTGGCCACTACTCCCCTCCCAAGACCACGAGATTCCTTTACCTGGAAAATTCTCCACCAAGGCCTTTCCTCTATTGCCCCAGCAATTAAGTGGCACATTGGCACCGAAACTTCTATTAACATCTGGAATGATATTTGGCTACCCAATAACTCCACGTTTCGTAGCCTTCTCCATGGTCCTTTAACTTTTAATGAACAATTCCTTACACTGGATCACCTTATATCCAATGGTAATTGGGACAACAATATCCTTTCCTTTGAACTACTCTCTTTTCTCATCCACAATACGTACTTTAATCCTACTTCTCGACGGCCTAATACATATTGTTGGATTGCTAATTCTACAGACTCCTTCTCTGCTAAATAGGCTTACCACCTTTATCTTGCCTTACATTGTAATCTTCCTGCCAACCCGCCTGATACCAAATGGATTTGGACCTTCATATCCCCAATAGAATTAAAACTTTTCTTTGGCTACTCATGCTTAATCGGCTACCTACTGCTTCATATATGTCATCTATTAATGTTCTTCATCACCTTTACTGCCACTCTTGTCCGAACATACCTGAATCCCTCCACCTTCTCATACCATTTGGAAATTCTTTAATATTAACACTAGTAGCGTTATTTCCTTCACTTCTTGGTGTAGAATGCATTGTACCAACACTCACCAGTCTTTCACCTACCAAAGAATTGAAGTTCCAAAAACTTTAATTACCCCTTTCATCCTTTGGTATATCTGAACCAACTGACATCACAACCTCTTCAATAACTTGCATACACATGTCTCCATCAAAAATATTCTCTTTCATGTGATCGAATTTCATTACCCCACTCCATCTCCAACTCTCCATCCCATTTCCACCCTCGAATATATTAAATGGCATCCGCCCATATCACCTTTTTTAAAACTTAATGTTGACGGCACTTTTAATCCCATCACTAAGATAGGTGGTGCCGCTGGAGTATTTAGAAACAATCAATGCTAGTGGATTCATGGTTTCTCCACAATAATCCCATGCTCGTCAGCACTCTGAATCAGAATTACAATCCTTGCTGATATGATTGAAAATTGCTCAACAGTTTTCATCTATATCACTACCGATAGAAACGAATTCTCAGGTAATGCAAAGAGTCTTGCATCCGGGGACTGATCTTTACTTACCTATTATTTTGGAATGCAAGTCATTACTGATAATTGCTAGGACATTCGAAGCTGCAACATATTTATCGTGTCCTTGCACATGAAACGCCTTTAGCTCCTTGCACAGGCCGTCAATGGTGTCATCCTCTACACTATGAAGAACCCCTTCTTTATGCTTTACTTGTGTCCCCCCCCCCCCCCCCCCCCAACCCCTACCTTTTTTTTTTTTTGTTAAAGAAAAAAAAAACAAACA
>ML285677.1:760-30970 GCA_005239495.1 Nicotiana undulata
TGTGTCAAATATTAATTTTTTGAGATACACAATTTTTAGAGTTATACAATATTTATACCTACGGGTTCCAAGCTCGACATTTGAGTCCCAGTAGCACCAAACTATCATTAATAATTATGTGTTTGTTATATATACACACATAATTATTAATGATAGTTTGGTGCTACTGGGACTCAAATATCGAGCATGGAACCCATAGGTATAAATATTGTATAACTCTAAAAATTGTGTATCTCAAAAAATTAATATTTGACACACATAATTATTAATGTTAGTTTGGTGCCACTGGGCCTCAAAATATCGAGCCCGGAACCTATAATATATATATATATATATAAAGGGTCACGACTCTAAGATTATAAAATTGGGATTAGAAAAGATGATGTGGCACCTCTCTAAGATTATGATTGCCATTTATCTTTTTTCTTAAGTTTTTGGATTTTTTGGGTTCAAAAATCCTCATTCCTTTCATTGGACTCTTTAAAATTAAATACACTTAATCTTTATATGTTGTTCCTTTGTAATTACTCAACGTTTATCACTCTCCTTAGTACCTAACTAATATTATAAACCTTTAAGACCTTATCATCATTTAACTGGAACGGATATGACACAAAGAGTCTTTAAATCATTTTCATTCAATTTCTTTTATAATTCAACATTAATTATTCTATTTATTATATCTCATTATAATTCAACTTTTCTTTTTTAAAAATACGAAATTCAGTTCCCTTATGACTAAATTTCGTATGTTCACCTTCTCTATATAATAATCTCATACCTCCATTGTTTTATGCAACCTCACAAATTTCGAGTCTGATCATAGTATATAAAATGTGAACAAGACTCTTTCTCTCAACTAACATGCCAGGGAGGTTTATTTATTTTTTGCTCTTTTTATTTTTGCTTTTTTACTTTTTTCTGTTAAGCACAACTATTTTATTCTTTCTTTGTACATTGCATGTTATCAACTAAATTAATTTAATGGATGCTAATTATAGTTATGAAGTATTTTCTTACTCTATTTTTTGTTTTTCAAATATAATATTTTGTTGGTTGAAGAATAAATTTGTTGTACCAAGAAAAAATTAGTTGTTTGAAACATGTGGACACTACTCTAGCATATATATAGTTGGTTGTAAGTGATAACTATCATTCCATTTTTGCTACTTTCTCCCAACAGATTCTTAACCCACCTCTCTTCGAATGAGTGAAATTGCAAAAAGAACCAGTCTGCAGAACTTGACATTATGCTATTACGGGAGTCAAGTTCATAAGTTTGACACTTCTCTAAAACTAAATAGTTTTTTATTTTATTTTGCTTTTTGCTTTTTTATCTCAATACTTGGTTCATTTTTTCTCCCTTTCTATTGTCTATGTATTGTTGTAACTGTGATAGAGAAGGGAATGTAAAGTTGTGAGTACAACAAAAATGTGTAGTAGATGAGAAAGAGTTGTAGTTTAGGAGTTAAATAACTTTCTCCTTCCTTTTTACAAATTAATTGGTCGTATCTCTTTCGTTGAGTTTTCTGAACTCTATTTTTTTTCTATTGGTTTTCATTAACTTTTTTCTTTTTCTTGATCCCAACAGTAATACAAAAGAGTCGTGAGGAAAATTTTTCTCTACCATTAATTCATCATTATGAAACAACCAACAACCACTACTTCAATTCCTCCAAAACCACGAGACACTGCCACTACCACTTCTCCAATCAACACAAATCCACTATTATCAGCCATAAACTTCAAAGATAAACTCCTAGAAGGTATTCATGATGGCCAAATTAATATGGTCATAGATGATGGGCTTCAAATTCAAGAACCTCTTTCGCCAGCAAACACTGATCCTAACCTTATTAAGGAAGGTGAACACCAAATCCATCTCTCATCGGATGAACTCCAAAGGATATATGCCCCCTGGAGGTACTCTACTATTATTAAACTTCAAGGCATGAAGATCCAACACCAACTCCTTAAGAGAAAAATCCAAGACCAATGGAAACTAAATAAAAACTTCTCATTGATCGATCTAGGATCAGATTACTATATAACAAAATTCGATACGGAAGCAGCATGCTTAAAGTTCTCCACAATGGCCCCTGGTTCATCCTAGGACATTTCCCATCTGTCCAAAAATGGATCCCAAATTTTATTGCATCAAAAGAAAAATTAACCAAAACGGCCATTTGGATAAGATTGCCACTAACGGAGTTCTACGATGTCCATGTATTGGAAAAAATTGGTAACAAAATTGGAAAGTTACTGAAAATTGATGCATGCACATCATCTACTCTAAGAGGGAGATACGCAAGGCTATGTATTGAACTGTCACGACCCGAAATCCCACCTTCAGGTCGTGATGGCGTCTAACGTTAAACCCGCTAGACAAACCAACGTTTGAGTTAATTTACTAACTTTCTCTACTTAAGTCTTTTAAAAGAGAAACAATGAACATAAACAATTAATAATAAGGCGGAAGCTGTGAGTCTATATATTAATATAATAATTGTCACAAAATTTACGTACATAATCCCCCAGAATTGGTGTCACAAATCCTCACGGACAGTCTAATATCTCTACAGCAAGAGTCTGAAATACAAGTACAACTGTCTGGAAATACAAATAAGACAGAGAGGAAAAGATAAATGGTGAAGCCAAGGCCCACGAACGCCTGCGGGACTACCTCGGTGTCTCCTGTGTGGACTGAAGGAACGCCCACTGGGTCCGGATCCGTAATCTGCAGAACATAAAGAAGTGCAGGTGTAGCATCAGTACAACTGACCCCATGTACTAGTAAG
Organism: Nicotiana undulata; assembly: GCA_005239495.1. Taxonomy (NCBI): domain Eukaryota; kingdom Viridiplantae; phylum Streptophyta; class Magnoliopsida; order Solanales; family Solanaceae; genus Nicotiana; species Nicotiana undulata. Next base: position 3,559 of record ML285677.1, read on the forward strand.
TGCCGAGCCTAACCTCGGCGAAGTAGTGACGAGGCTAGACACGCCAACAACAATTTACCTGTACAGTTCTATAATATATACCATAGAAAATAGCAAGAAATAGGCAGTTACGCATGGTAATACGGGGACAAGTAATGGGGGTAACAAGTGAGAATCAAAGATGAATAATCGAACAACCAACAATACAAAAGAAACAAGTCAACAGGAAATAGTAACTCAACAAGTATGTACACGACATCACCCTTCCTGCTTTTACTCTCATCCTCACAATGCAATAAATACATAAATGGGCACGGTATGTTCCTTCGTGCTTTTAAATGTAAAGTCATGGCACGGTATCACCCTTCGTGCTTTTACTTTCTTCCTCACTATGCACTGTATAAATGAAAGCAATATAAATCATGGCACGGCATCACCCTTCGTGCTTTTACTCTCTTCCTCACTATGCAATGTATAAATGAAAGCAATATAAATCATGGCACGACATCACCCTTCGTGCTTTTACTCTCTTCCTCACTATGAAATGAATGAAATGAATACACGACATCACCCTTCGTGCTTTACACTCTTCCTCACCCAAATCAACAACAAATAACAACTTGGCAAGGAATTCAACAGTGTGAAATATAGTTCATAACCACCCAGCAAGGGGAATATCAACCAAAATAGTAACATTGCCCGGCAAGGGACTCAGCTATAACCAATATCTTACGAGTACATAACTTAATGAATTGGATCCTCAACAGAGACATCATGTTACAAGTACTTAAGCAAGTATTCTCAGCAATTAAGCAACTTCCCAAAGGAAACTACTTCGTAACACAATAAATATCGGAGTAATAACATGTAATTCACCAAAATAGACTCACGGGCATGCTTGACAAACAATGCATAGGTACTCGTCACCTCACCTATACATTGAACATGATAAAACAAGTAGCACATACGACTCAACACCTATTCCCTCACTAAAGTTAGGCCAAACACTTACCTCGATGCCACGAACACAATCAAGCCTCTACTACCGCTTTACCTCTTGATTTCACCACCAACCCGCTCGTATCTAGCCACAAGTTACTTAATTATATCAATAAATGCTAAATGAATAAATTCTAATGCTTGGAAATGAGTTTCTAAGGTTTTCTCCAAAAAGTCAAAAATCGACCCCGGGCCCGCTTGGTCCAAACCCGAAATTCGGACCAAAACCTGATTACCCATTCACCCCCGAGCCTGGGTATGTAATTAGTTTTGGAATCCGACCCCAAATTGAGGTCTAAATTACCAAATTGCAATACTCTTAGGTTTTACCCAAAATTCCCCATGAAAACCCTAGATTCTAGGATGAAATTTTGTAAAAAGAAGTTAAGGAGTAAAGAAAATGTGTTAGAAATCACTTACAAATGTTTTGGAGAAGAAAGAGTGTTTAGAAAATCGCCTCTTATGTTTTTTTAGGGTTTTGAAAAATAGAAATTAACTGAAAATCCCGTTTATATATGCCCCTCCCAGGCCTCGACCGCGGACCGCGCTAGAGCGACCGCGGCCGCGAAGATTCCACCACGGACCGCGCTAGGGCAACCGCGGCCGCGAAGGCCTCAACTGTGGAACCTCTCTGAATCTCCCCCACCGCGAACCGCGTTAGGGCGACCGCGACCGCGACCGCGAGGCCGACCGCGAGAGGTCGACCGCGGACCGCGCTACAAGTTCAAAGACTTGACCCCTTTGATCTGCAACTGCTATGTTCTAAGTCTAAAAACACCCCGGAACCTACCCGAAACTTCCCCCGAACCCTCGTGGCTCAATACCAATTATACATACAACTTCGAAAACATCCTACGGACTCACTTGTGCAGTTACTCTACCAAAATAACATCAAACACAACGAATTAGGCCTCGAAATCATTGTAGTATTTCACAACATCTTAAACTCTCATATTTCCACTTTTGCCCGAATCACGTCAAACTTAGTCCGTTTCTTACCAAATTCCATAGATAACTCATAATAAATGTATTGAACCTGTCCCGGGCTCCGGAACCACAATACGAGCCCGGTCACACAGGTTTCACATCAAATTTCATTTTCAAAAGCCTTTATATTTTTCTGAAAATAATTTTTCTTTAAAAATCCATTTCTCGGACTTGGGACCTCGGAATTCGATTCCGGGCATACGCCCAAGTCCCATATTTTCCTACGCACCCTTCGGGACCACCGAATCACGGGTCCGGGTCCGTTTACCAATAATGTTGACCAAAGTCAACTATATTCTAATAATCATCATAAATTCAACATTTTATCAGTTTTTCCACATAAAGGATCCCCGGTTACGCGCTCGGGCTGTGCACGCATATCGAGGTGAGATAAATGGAGGCTTTCAGGGCCTCGGAACACAAATTTAGTTAAAATTACACGGGATGACCTTTTGGGTCATCATAATCTCCACCTCTAAAACAAACGTTCGTCCTCGAACGGACATAGAAAGGTACCTGAGTCGGGGAAAAGATGGGGATATCGGCTCCGCATATCGGACTCGGACTCCTAGGTCGCTGCCTCAACAGGTTGACCTCTCCACTGAATACAGACCGAAGGATAACTCTTCGATCTCAGCTGACGAACCTGCCGAGCCAATATGGCTACCGGCTCCTCCTCGTAAGACAAATCCTTGTCCAACTGGACACCACTGAAGTCAAGTACATGAGATGGATCCACAATATACCTCCCAAGCATAAATACGTGAAACACGGGGTGTACGACTGATAAACTCGGTGGCAAAGCAAGTCTATAGGCCACCTCCTTACCTTATCAAGAATCTCAAATGGACCAATGTACCTAGGGCTCAACTTGCCCTTCTTTCCGAACCTCATCACGCCCTTCATGGGCGACACCCGAAGAAATACCCGGTCTCCTATCATAAATGCCAAATCTCAAACTCGGCGATCCGCATAACTCTTCTGCTTGGACTGAGTTGTACGAAGTCTATCCTGAATGACCTTCACCTTGTCCAAAGCATCCTGGACTAACTCAGAACCCAACAATCTAGCCTCTCCCGGCTCAAACCATCCGATTGGCGATCGACACCGCCTACCATACAACGTCTCATACGGGACCATCTGAATGCTCGACTGATAACTGTTGTTGTAGGCAAACTCAGCTAAAGGCAAGAACTGGTCCCATGAACCACCGAAGTCAATGACACAAGCCCGCAACATATCCTCCAAAATCTGAATAGTACGCTCGGACTGTCCGTCCGTCTGAGGATGAAACGCTGTGCTCAACTCAATCTGTGTGCCCAACTCTCGCTGAAATACTCTCCAGAAATGGGAGGTAAACTGAGTACCTTGGTCTGATATAATGGATATGGGCACCCCATGCAATCTAACAATCTCTCTCATATAGATCTTTGTTAACTTCTCTGCTGAATATGAAACTGATACCAGAATGAAGTGTGCTGACTTGGTCAGCCTATCCACAACAACCCACACCGCATTAAACACCCTCTGAGTCCGTGGGAGTCCAACTACAAAATCCATGGTGATACGCTCCCACTTCCACTCGGGAAGCTGAATCTGTTGCATCAAACCATCGGGACTCTGGTGATCGTACTTAACCTGTTGACAGTTCAAGCACCGAGCTACATAAGCTACAATATCCTTCTTCATCCTCCGCCACCAATAATGCTGCCGCAAGTCCTGGTACATCTTTGCGGCGCCCGGATGAATGGAATACCGCAAACTATGGGCCTCCTGTAGTATCAACTCATGAATACCATCAACATCCGGTACACAAATACGACCCTGCATCCTCTGAACTCCCTCACCATCAACTGTGACATGCTTGGAACCTCCATGTCGGATTGTATCTCTAAGAACACATAAATGATGATCATCATACTGCCTGGCTCAAATATGATCATACAATGAAGAACAGACAACGGTATGGGCCAAAACACTACCAGTCTCAGAAACCTCCAATCTCATAAACCGGTTGGCCAAAGCCTGAACATCCAAAGCAAACGATCGCTCCCCGACTGATAGATAGGCAAGACTACCCATGCTGGCTGACTTCCAGCTCAAAGCATCGGCCACTACATTGGCCTTCCCCGGATGATATAAGATGGTAATGTCATAATCCTTCAACAGCTCTAACCACCTCCTCTGCCTCATGTTCAACTCTTTCTGCTTGAACAGATACTGCAAACGCTTATGATCCGTGAACACTTCACATGGCAACCCATACAGATAATGCCTCCAAATCTTCAATGGATGAACGATAGCAACTAACTCCAAATCATGAACTGGATAGTTCTTCTCGTGAACCTTTAATTGACGTGAGGCATAAGCTATAACCTTTCCATCCTGCATCAACACTGCACCCAGTCCAACCCGTGAAGCATCACCATACACGGTATAAGGCCCTGAACCTGTGGGCAAAACTAACACCGGTGTCATGGTCAAGGGTGTCTGAGCTTCTGAAAGCTTGCCTCACACTTATCAGACCACTTGAACTGGGCACCCTTCTGGGTTAACCTGGTCATCGGGGCAGCTATAGATGAAAATCCCTCCACAAATCGGCGATAATAACCTGCTAAGCCCAAGAAGCTCCGAATCTTTGTAGCTGAGGTGGGTCTAGGCCAATCTCTGACTGCTGAAATCTTCTTAGGATCCACCTAAATACCCTCTGCCGACAAAACATGGCCCAGAAATGCCACCGAACTCAACCAGAACTCACACTTAGAGAACTTAGCATACAATTGACTATCCCTCAGAGTCTGGAGGACGACTCGAAGATGCTGCTCATGCTCCTCACGGCTATGGGAGTATATCAATATATCATCAATAAACACAATCACAAATGAGTCCAAATATGGCCTGAACACACGGTTCATCAACTCCATAAAAGCAGCGGGGGCATTTGTCAACCCAAATGACATCACTAAGAACTCATAATGCCCGTACCGAGTGCGAAAGGCTGTCTTAGGGACTTCAGACGCCCTAATCCTCAGTTGAATGTATCCAAATCTCAAGTCTATCTTGGAAAACACTGTAGCACCCTGAAGCTGGTCAAATAGATCATCAATCCTCGGCAAAGGATACTTATTCTTAATAGTAACCTTATTCAACTGTCGGTAGTCAATACACATCCTCATTGAGCCATCTTTCTTCTTAACAAACAACATTGGAGCACCCCAAGGAGAAACACTAGGCCTAATGAAGCCTTTATCCAACAAATCCTGCAACTGCTCCTTCAAAACCTTCAACTCTGGCGGGGCCATACGGTACAACGGAGTAGAAATAGGCTGAGTGCCCGGAGCCAACTCGATGCAAAAATCAATATCCCTATCGGGTGGCATACCCGGCAGGTCAGCAGGGAATACCTCTGGAAACTCACGAACCACGGGCACAAACTCCATAGAAGGAACCTCAGAACTAGAATCACGAACATAGGCCAAATAGGCCAAACAACCCTTCTCAACCATACGCCGAGCCTTCATATATGAAATAACTCTATCGGAAGAATGACTAGGAGTCCCTCTCCACTCCAAATGAGGTACTCCCAATAAGGCCAACGTCATAGTCTTGGCATGACAGTCCAGAATAGCATGGTAGGGAGATAGCTAGTCCATCCCCAATATAACATCAAAGTCAACCATATCAAGAAGCAAAAGGTCTACCTGAGTCTCCAAACCACCATTAACCACTAAGCATGAACGGTAGACTCGATCTACCATAATGGAATCACCCACCGGTGTAGACACATATACAGAAGTACTCAGGGAATCACGTGGCATACTCAGATAAGGGGCAAAATATGAAGACACATAGGAGAAAGTAGAACCCGGATCAAATAACACCGAAGCATCTCGGCTGCAAACTGAAACCATACCTGTGATAACCGCATCAAAGGCCTCAACCTCAGGCCTGGCAGGAATAGAATAGCACCGGGCGGAGCCCCTCCAACCTGAACATCTCTGGGTCGACCTACTGCGGCCTGTCCTCCACTTCTATGAGTCTGACCTCCACCTCTGGCACCACGACCTCCACCCCTAGCTGGCTGAGGGGGTAGGGGTGCACCTGATGTTAGGACCATGACACGAGAACTCTTATACTGAGAACTACCAGTAGCTCGGGGGAAATACCTAGCAATGTGCCCCGAAACACCACAAGAATAACAAGACCCCTGCTGCTGTGGCTGCTGACTGTGGAACTGAACTTGTCGATCCGGATAACCACCCTGGAAGCTCTGAAGCGGCGGTGCATTGATAGGTGCTGGTGGTGCACTAATAGGGGCTGGCGGTGCACTGCGGAATACTTGAAGTGCCGACTGATATGGTCTAGGGGGATGACCTCTGCCGAAAGAATCTCTGCCTCCAGATGAGGCGCCACTGAACCGACCAAAATGACGAGGTCTCTTGTCATCCCCCTGACCACCACCCTGTGACAAAATCATCTCAATCCTCCTAGCCACATTGGCCGCATCCTGGAATGAAATATTAGTACCTGACTCCCTAGCCATCTGAAGTCTGACGGGTTGAGCTAAACCCTCAATAAATCTCCTCACTCTCTCACGATCAGTGGGGAGTATCATAATAGCATGCCTGGCTAGAGTGATGAACCTTGTCTCGTACTGAGTGAAAAACATAGAGCCCTGTTGGAGACGCTCAAACTGCCTCCGGAGATCCTCTCTCAAGTCAAAGGTGCAAACCCAGCTGGTCTGGTCAAGCAATAGTCTTTCCACTAAGTCTTGGCGGTACCAAACAGACGAAATGTAGCAAAGTCAACTCCATTGGACTCTACTATGCCCATGTTCCGAAGAACCTCATGACAGCTGTCCAAGTAATCTTGGGGGTCCTCTGATGGTGCACCAGTGAAAGTAGTAGGGAACAACTTGGTGAATCTATCCAATCTCCATAGAGCATCTGCTGACATAGCTGCTCCCTCAACTGCCGGTGCCACAATACCCGGCTGAGCTACTCCGACTATCTGAGGTGCCGGAGTCTGAAACTGAGGATGGTGTGCGAGTAGCAAGAGTCTGGGTCCCTCCCCCAGCCTGGGAGACGGCTGGTGTAGTAGGAAGAAGACCGGTATGAGCCATACTCTCCATAAGTCCTACTAGGCGGACTAGAGCGTCCTGAAGCACCGGGGTGGCAATAAACCCCTCTAGGACCTGAGCTGGTCCAACTGGGACTGTCTGAGCGGGAATCTCCCCGGAAAGCTCAACTTGAGGATCCTCCACTGGGGCTGCTGCTTTGGGCTGAGCCTTGCCCCGTCCTCGGCCTCTAGCACGACCTCGGCCTCGACCTCGGCCCCTCGTAGGAGCGACAACAGGAGGATCGGGCTGCTGATCGGTAGATGAGGCCTCGCCATCTGCGAGAGAGTAGAATAGAAACTCAATTAATATTTGGAATCCAAATCGCACGACAGGGAAGAAGAAATGTGAAGTTATTCCTAACTTTGCAGCCTATGGGGGATAAGTACAGACGTCTCCGTACCGATCCCTCAGACTCTACCAAGTTTGTCCGTGAGTTGTGAGACCTAAGCAACCTGGTGCTCTGATACCAACTTGTCACAACCCGAAATCCCACCTTCAGGTCGTGATGGCGTCTAACGTTGAACCCGCTCGACAAGCCAACGTTTGAGTTAATTTACTAACTTTCTCTACTTAAGTCATTTAAAAGTGAAACAATGAACATAAATAATTAATAATAAGGCGGAAGCTGCGAGTCTATATATTAATATAATAATTGTCACAAAATTTCCGTACATAATCCCCCAGAATTGGTGTCACAAATCCTCATGGACAGTCTAAGATCTCTACAACAAGAGTCTGAAATGAACAAGTACAACTGTCTGGAAATACAAATAAGACAGAGAGGAAAAGATAAATGGTGACGCCAAGACCTACAAACGCCTGCGGGACTACCTCGGTGTCGCCTGTGTGGACTGAAGGATACTCCCTCTATCACTGTCCACTGGGTCCGGATCCGTAATCTGCACAACATAAAGAAGTGCAGGTGTAGCATCAGTACAACCGACCCCATGTACTGAGTAAGTGCCGAGCCTAACCTCGGCGAAGTAGTGACGAGGCTAGACACGCCAACAACAATTCACCTGTACGGTTCTATAATATATACCAGAGAAAATAGCAAGAAATAGGCAGTTACGCATGGTAATACAGGGACAAGTAATGGGGGTAACAAATGAGAATCAAATATGAATAACTGAACAACCAACAATACAAAAGAAACAAGTCAACAGGAAATAGTAATTCAACAAGTATGTACACGGCATCACCCTTCGTGCTTTTACTCTCGTCCTCACAATGAAATAAATATATAAATGGGCACGGCATGTTCCTTCGTGCTTTTAAATGTAAAGTCATGGCACGACATCACCCATCGTGCTTTTACTCTCTTCCTCACTATGTAATGTATAAATGAAAGAAATATAAATCATGGCACGACATCACCCTCCGTGCTTTTACTCTCTTCCTCACTATGAAATGAATGAAATGAATACACGGCATCACCCTTCATGCTTTACACTCTTCCTCACCCAAATCAACAACAAATAAACAACTTAGCAAGGAATTCAACAGTGTGAAATACATTTCATAACCACCCAGCAACGGGAATATCAACCAAAATAGTAACATTGCCCGGCAAGGGACTCAGCTATAACCAATCTCTTACGAGTACATAACTTAATGAATTGGATCCTCAACGGAGACATCATCTTACAAGTACTTAAGCAAGTATTCTCAGCAATTAAACAACTTCCCAAAGGAAACTACTTCGTAACACAATAAATATCGGAGTAATAACATGTAATTCACCAAAATAGACTCATGGGCATGCTTGACAAACAATGCATAGGTACTCGTCACCTCATCTATACATTGAACATGATAAAACAAGTAGCACATACGACTCAACACCTATTCCCTCACTAAAGTTAGGCCAAACACTTACCCCGATGCCACGAACACAATCAAGCCTCTACTACAACTTTACATCTTGATTCCACCACCAACTCGCTCGTATGTAGCCACAAGTTACTTAATTATATCAATAAATGCTAAATGAATAAGTTCTAATGCTTGGAAATTAGTTTTCTAAGGTTTTATCCAAAAAGTCAAAAATCGACCCCCGACCCGCTTGGTCCAAACCCGAAATTCGGACTAAAACCCGATTACCCATTCACCCCCGAGCCCGGGTATGTAATTAGTTTTGGAATCCGACCCCAAATTGAGGTCAAAATTCCCAAATTTCAATACTCTTAGGTTTTACCCAAAATTCCCAAATCCCCCATGAAAACTCTAGATTCTAGGATGAAATTTTGTAAGAAGAAGTTAAGGAGTAAAGAATATGAGTTAGAAATCACTTACAAATGTTTTGTAGAAGAAATAGTGTTTAGAAAATCGACTCTTATGTTTTTTTAGGGTTTTGAAAAATAGAAATTAACTGAAAATCCCGTTTATATATACCCCTCCCAGGCCTCCATCGCGGACCGTGCTAGAGCGATCGCAGCCGCGAAGATTCCACCGCGGACCGTGCTAGGGCGACCACGGTCGTGAAGGCCTCAACTGTGGAACCTCTTTGAATCTCCCAAACCGTGGGCCGCGGTAGGGAGACCGCGACCGCGAAGGTCGACCGCGGACCGCGAGAGGTCGACCGCGAGAGGTCGACCGCGGACCGCGCTACAAGTTCAAAGACTTGACCCCTTTGATCTGCAACTGCTATGTTCTAAGTCTAAAAACACCCCGTAACCTACCCGAAACTTCCCCCGAACCCTCGTGGTCAACACCAATTATATACACAACTTCGAAAACATCCTACAGACTCACTTGTGTAGTTACTCTACCAAAATAACATTAAACACAACGAATTAGGCCTCGAAATCATTGTAGTATTTCACAACATCTTAAACTCTCATATTTCCACTTTTTGCCCGAATCACGTCAAACTTAGTCCGTTTATTACCAAATTCCATTGATAACTCATAATAAACGTATTGAACCTGTCCCGGGCTCCGGAACCACAATACGGGCCCCGTCACACAGGTTTCACATCAAATTTCATTTTCAAAAGCCTTTATATTTTTCTGAAAACAATATTTCTTTAAAAATTCATTTCTCAGATATGGGACCTCGGAATTCGATTCCGGGCATATGCCCAAGTCCCATATTTTCCTACGCACCCTCTGGGACCGCCGAATCATGGGTCCGAGTCCATTTACCAACAATGTTGACCAAAGTCAACTTTATTCCAATAATCATCATAAATTCAATATTTTATCAATTTTCCACATAAAGGCTCCCTGACTACGCACCCGGGTTGTGCACGCATATCGAGGTGAGATAAATGAAGGCTTTCAGGGCCTCAGAACACAGATTTAGTTAAAATTACACGGGATGATCTTTTGGGTCATCACAATCTCCCTCTAGAGATACCAGTAGCATGCTCCATTGTCATTGGCCATCACAGGCAGGAAATTTTATATGAAGGAGATAAATTATTATGTAAAAATTGTGGTAGATTGGGACATTCATCTACTACATGCCAATATAAAAAATTACCACATGCATTGTCAATTCCTGATGATGCCAAAGAAATCCTATCAACTAATGGAGCTACAACTACAAGCATGGACTCTCAACTGCCAAAAGATGAAATATGGCACACGGTCGAATTCCCCAAGAAAAAGAGATCCAGCCAAAAGTTCAAGGGACCAATAGCCAATACTGGTAAGATAGCTTCCCCAATAGGGAGCAATGCAGGAATCCACTATTAACATTAACAATTTCGTAGGTCAAAATTCAATTGTTAATCTAAGTTTAAATCCTAACACTCATCACACAAATTACTCCACTAAAAATCCCACCAAAAACTATGTTAATCATAAAAATGTTTTCTCTCCCTTGTTATCTCCGCCGGATACCAACATAATTACAAAAAATATTACTAAAAAAATGATGACAACGGTGATTAACGTGGCCGAAAATCAACAACCAAGTAGACATTTGGCAACTAAAGCCAATGACTAACACATGTCCATGCATGCCAATGATACCTCTACCCTCCGTAACAATAACCTATTAGAAGATAATCACACCCCCTACCAACTCTAACACCAATCCAAACGCCATCTCCACCAATTACAATCTTAATCAAAACTCCTATCTCTGCATGGACATCACTAATTTAATAACTTCAAACGAACAAATGGCACCACATATCCTAAAAAATGGACTTACACCTAAAAACATTACACACGAGAAAGATACACAATCTAACATTGATCATACAAATACCACTGCCACAAGAAAATTCCATATCCAACCAAAAGATACAATCATCAATAACCCTATACTATCTCTATCAACCCTAGATACTCCCTCTTCCATCCGTATTATATCCCCCTCCTCATCACCAAACTATGGCAAGACGTCACACATCACAAAGAAGAAGGTACAACCTGATCCAAATATTGAGCCACCAAAGAGCCCTAAACATGTCAAACCCTCCTCTCCCACAATCTCCAGCCCAAGGAAGCAGCCAACTCTTCTTCATTCAACCCCCTCTCCCACAGGATCACCAACCATTATCCTGGGTGGAACAAGCTTTCATGGGACACGCCATAACCTTTAGCTTGATTCTCAATGGTCAAGAGACGATCATAATACTACAAAACTCACACTTCCTAGCACAACTTGTGTCGGAAGGAATGAACATGGCAATGAACAACTACATGAATCACGTATGGATGGACAATATGCTCCATCCCCTTGCCCCCTCAATGACCTTGAATCATGCTCAAGAAATGAGAAGCCAGTGGAATCTCCCAAGTCACTACAATCCAATTCAATCCCAACGAATCCCAGTGAATCTACCCTTTTTTCCTCCGGGAGAGATAACCTGCCCAATATTCATCCCTTGGACAATCCCAAACGAGTCAGTGTCCAGCCAAAGCATGCATACATCTATTCCAATGACCCCCTCTCATCCCCTAAACCAAACTGCCCCACCACACAACCCCCAAATCATCCCACAAGTTCCAGCACCTCCCAACGCACAAGAACCAGAAGACAATTAAATGGAGGAGGAAGGGGAGATAAACCTACTAGGTTCAGGTCCAGTCCTAGAGTTTTCAAGGTTAAACGAAGTAAAGGTTTCCTTGTTCCGGGATCAAAGGGAGAAACATTATGTTCTGAGCTGTCCACCAACCATGTAAAAGTTCACAATGAATGTGAGACCCCCATAAGACCCCACAGTAGGGAATCATGCAATGATCCTTGTCCCAACAATGAGGAGGAATCCAATGACACATGCGTAGAGGGAGAATAGGCCAACCAACATCCAAGTATCAATGTTTAGGCCAACTAATGTGCTCATATAGAACATACGGGGTGGGAACAATGATAATTTTAGAGTGAACTTTAGGAAAATGCTAGACACTCATCGCCCTTGCATGGTCACCTTGCTTGAAACTGGGATGGAAAACCATATGTCTCTGCTAAGTGATTTCAACTTTTTCCCAAATGATACAAATTCCTAGTAACGGGCAGCCTGGTGGTATAGTGCTCCTTTGGGATGCTAGCTTGGTAAAAGTCCATGATTTTGTTAGGAACAACCATGAGATCCACGCTACTATATAGGTATTCCCTAATCACACTACTTGGTTATTCTCTTCTATTTATGCTAGTACAAATTTTTTAAAAAGATGCAGCATGTGGAACAACATTGAAAATATTTGCAAAAATCATACGGGTCCATGGTTACTTGGGGGGGGGGGGACTTCAATGAAATCCTATGCTCAACTGAAAAATTTGGTGGTAATCTAATAAATAGAAACCGTAGTAATGTTATTTGGAACAATGTTAACCGTTGTAACCTAATTGATCTTGGGAATAAAGGTTGTAAATATACGTGGTCATTATAGAAAAAATTATAAAGGTTTAATTATGGAACGATTAGATAGAATTTTTTCTAATGAAAAATGGTTACTTTATTCCATAAAGCCGTAGTTACTCATCTACCTAAGACTCATTCGGACCACAACCCTCTTTTAATCAACCTTAGGCCAAAAAAAGTCAGTATTAATGAGAAACCTTTTCGTTTAAAAACAATATGGTGTAGACACCCAGATTTTGTTAATATTGTGAGGAAAGCTTGGTTAAACAATGATTTAACGCATGCGCATAAGAACTTCAGAGATTTGTTATCCAATGGGAAAATAACACATTTGGAGATATTTTCAAAAAGAAAAGGAAACTCATTGCTAGGCTTAATGGGATTCAATGCTCCCCCCATTACCATCACAGTAGCTTCCTTCAAAATCTTGAATCCGGCCTCCAATTAGAATATAACAACATCCTTCATATGGAATATGATTTTTGGAAACTAAGATCTAGAATCACTTGGATGAATGAAGGAGATGCCAACACAAAATATTTCATATTATAGCCTCTAATAGAAAACGACAAAATATTATTACCCATTACATAAAATATGATGGTAGTAGGATCTATGACCCAAAACAAATACTAGACCACACCCTTTCCCTTTTTATGAACTCTTTTACAACTTCAAATGAATATTCCCTTAACATAAACACTTATAACACTTGCATAAAGGGGGATACTATTAACCTTAATAGTCTTGATAACCCTCTCTTAGATATAGAAGTTTCTAAAGCCATCTTCTCCTTCAAACCCTACAAGGCATTCGGACCAGATGGAATCACCTTTTTTTTTTTAATCAAAAATACTGGCACATAGTGGATAATTCATTAACAGATTTTTGTCACAATATCTTTAACACACAAAAAATACCCCAAGGTACCAATGAAACTCTCATTTGCCTCATTCCTAAATTTTCAAATGCCAATAATCTAAAGAATTTTAGACCAACTGGACTTTGCAATACGGCTTACAAAGTTATTACAAAAATCATTGTCAATAGGTTAAAATCCTTCATTCCTTACCTTATTAGCCCCACGCAAACTAGTTTTATCAAAAATCGTAGGGCTAGTGATAATGCCATTGTTATTCAATAAATTATGCACAACCTTAATAAATCTAAGAAAAAGAAATTTAACATGATCATCAAACTAGATCTTGAAAAAGCTTTCGATAGGTTGGAATGGTCCTTCATCTACAAGGCTCTTAAATTTTTTAACTTTCCCCCTAAGATAACCAACCTCATCATGCATTGTATTACTACTAGCTCAATGTCTATACTAGTGAATGGGGCAAAAACAGATAATTTTCATCCCAGTAGAGGAATCCGTCAAGGTGACCCCCTGTCCCCTTACATTTTCATCCTTTGCGTAGAACTTCTATCCCGTCTCATTAACCATCAAGTAGATTTACTTAATTGGGATCCTTTCAATATAAGTCCTAAAGGTCCTTCCTTCTCCCATGTCTTATTTGCGGATGACATTACCCTAATGGGTAAAGCCAATAAAAAAACATATACAAAAATGACTTGACCTCTTTAGTTTTGAATCAGGACTGGCCATCAACAAAGCCAAATCAAAGATAATCATCCTTAAGTACTGTCCAAAGGATCGACGTATCCCTCTTACGTCCATCTTTGGTATAAAAACAATTCCTGAATTTGAAAAATACCTAGGCTTCCCGATACTTAACCAGAAGCCTAAAACTAAAGACTTCCAATATTTAATTGACAACCTCCACTCAAAATTGTCACATTGGAAGTGTCCTTTCATCAATATGGCTGGTCGAGCCACGTTGACTACGAGTACTCTTAGTGCTATTCCCTCATACGCCATGCAATTCACAATTCTTCCACCAAAAACTATCAAAACAATTGACAAAATCCAAAGAGATTTCCTATGGGGAACCACCCCAACTACTAGAAAACTTTATCTCATTAATTGGAATACTATCACTAGGGACAAAAAGGATGGTGGTCTTGGTCTCAAACAAGCCAAATCCATGAATATGGTCACTCTAGCTGGTCTTGTTTGGCGTCTTCTTCAAAACCCTAGCAGCCCTTGGTGCCAAGTCATTAGAGCAAAATATGCTTCTTCAAAGTGCTCTATTGGTTCATCCTTTATTTGGCAAGCAATAACTTACCTAAAAAACTACTCCACAATGCCCTTGCCTCTAAATTCGGCCTCCGAGTGCTTCAAATCTACCAAAAATTAGATTTACACCATCATAATATGCCAAGGAATGAAACCCAATCGAAATTTATCAAAAGTACTCAAAAATCCCGAAATTGGCCAAACCTGACCCCCGGGCCCATGTCTTGGAACTCGATAAAATTTACACTAAAATGATCCTCATTCTCTCACGAGTCTATACATATCAAGAACACTAAAATCAGAGTCCAAATGACCCCTCAAAACCTATTAGAAGGTCTCTTAATCTCAAGCCCTAATTACCCCTTTTTACACTAATTTTGCCCAAATTATCACCACTAATTAGGTCCTTAATCACATATAATCGAGTATTCGAGTTATAAAGCCCAAAAACCTTACCTCAATGAAGAACTATCGTTTCCCTCTTCACAAACCCTCCAAAAGCTTGAAACCTGTATGAAAAATGGTGAGAAAAAGACCCAAATTCGCTAAGTCCAACTTATATACCTTCTGCCCAGGCTTTTCGCACATGCGGCCCTAAAGCTCGCACCTGCGGCCTGCACATGCGGTCAAATATCCGCACCTGCAACTTTTCATTAAACAGACCTAAACTCGCACTTGTGGCCCAGGTGTCGCACCTGCGGCCCGCAGATGCGTCAAAATCAACCGCTTCTGCGGTTCTTCCCCCAAGGGTCTCGGACCCGCACCTACGACCACTCTCTCCACTTCTGTGGCTCGCACCTGCGGTCCAATATCCGCAGGTGTGGAAATGACAGCACCAGCAACTTCAGCAGCAAAACTACACTTTCAATCTTCCCGTTGATCACCTGAAACCATCTCGAGCCCCTCGGGACCCCAACCAAATGTACCAACACATCCCATAATTTCATTCAAACTTATTCGAGCCTTTGAAACACCAAAAACAACGCAAAACACCAAAATCACATTGAATTCAAGCCCCTAACTTCCATCAACGATGCCGAAACCATCCAAAACACCTCCGATTGACCTGAAAATTTGCACACATATCCAAAATTACATTACGAACCTGCTCAAACCTCCGAAATTCCATTCCGACCTCGATAGCCTATTTTCCAATGCCGACCGAAATTCGCCAAAAACTAACTTTCGCCAATTCAAGCCTTATTCTACACCGGACATCGAAAATACATTCTGAACATACTCCTAAGTCCCAAATCACCTAACGAATCTATCTGATACCTAAAATCCACATTCCGAGATCGTTTACCAATAAGTCAACTCCCAGATGACTTTTCCAACTATAAGGCTACTTTTAGAGACTAAGTGTCTCAATTCTCACTACAAGCATTCCGAACCCGAGCCAACCGACTCCAGCATATCATAAACAGTATAACCAATGCATGACAAGGCAAAAACAGGAATAATAATGCAAATTCTACGAAACAACCGGCCGGGTCGTTACAACTAGCTACATGTTATATCTTCCATTGTCTATTACCATTATTTGAAGTCATCGTTATATGTTGTCTCTTCCATTGTTTATTTATCATTATTTGAAGTCATTGTTACATTTTATATCTTTCATTGTTGGTTATCCTTATTTTAAGTCATCGGTATATGTTATCTCTTCCATTATGAGTTATTCTTGTTTAGTATTGTGGTTACACATTATCTTCCTTATTGTTGATATTGGTGTTGAAGTTGCGAAAGTCGTTATCATATTGAGGTGAAGTGTTAATTGTTGAGATATCTTTCTTGTTGAGACTTGAGAAATTGACATTTATCGTTATTGTTGATATTCTTTTACACATTGTGGTTGGGTCATGGGCTATTGTGGTGCAAACATTGATATTGTTGATTATTAGCAAGTTGTGACATATGGGCACTTGTAGTGCTGGCTGTTATTGTGATGTGATATTGATGCGCATGAGGCAGTATAAGGATAGTGGTTAATGTGCATGCATCGGCATAAGGTGTGACTTATGTGCGTGTTGCTTGTAAGGGAATTACTCGAAGCCATGCGGCGTCATAAGGTGGCTTAAAGTGCGTGTAGTTATTTCGAAAAAAAATATTTTCAAAACTATTTAAATGTAAGGTTCACACGGCGGTATAAGAAAAGATTTTGATTGAAATTGAGAAATGTAAATACGAGGCGGTTCCTCGATTGTGATTCTTGTTGTATACGAGGCGATACCTCGGTTGTGATTCTTATTGTGTACGAGGCGCCACCTCATTCGTGATTCTTGTTGTTTATCTCGTGTTGTAAAGGGTTATTGGTGAAATACTCCTTGTTGCTTCCAGTCTTCCTTGTCTTATCAGTTTGGATCTGTATTTGACTTTGGTGGTTCCCTTTAATTGCTTCCGTTATGTTTATCTCTATGCTTACAAATCCAGTATTAGCTTATGTTATTGACTTGTTACGTATCAATTATTTCTGCGTCTTTCATTATTTATCATTATTATGTTTTCGTATTGTTTATTATGTCCTAGAAGGTGTCTTGACTTGGCCTCATCACTACTCTACCGAGGTTAGAATTGTGCAAATCCAGGTATGTCTGCCCATGCGGGGCGCTAGGGGTTGCTTGAGTAGCTGCCTTTGGAGACTTCAAGATATACCTGCTCGATGTCTGCAGGCCTCGAAGTCCCCTTCTATTTAGATATTCTAGTGTTTACTTATTGTTTCCAACAGTATTGTATATCGAGACTAGTACTTTCTTGTAGATCTTATGACTCTGTTCCGCCAGGTTTTGGGGAGAGTGTTGGCTATTATACTGTTGAGTTTATTATTATAGTGTGAAGGTTTTATTTGAAGTTTTGATAGTATTTATGCTATTTCTCTATGCATGCTAGTAGAGACTAAGTGACATCCTACAGAGGAAAATTAGGACCGTAACAAGTTGGTATCAAAGCTCTAGGTTTATAGGGGTTACGAGTCATAAGCAGGTTTAGTAGAATCTTGCAGATCGGTGCGAAGGCCTTTGTACTTATATTTGAGAGGCTACAGAACTGTTAGGAAAAACTCCACTTCTTTGATTCCTTATCGTGCGAAATTGCTAACTTCGAAATCTTAGTCTTTGACTTTCTGTTCTCTCACAGATGGTGAGGAAACGCACTGCCGGATCCAACAATCAGACACCCGCGCCCCCTACTAGAGCCGCGAGAGGCCAGGGTCGGGGCATAGGCAGAGGAGGGGAACGTGGTGCAGCTAGAGCACCTACCCGAGCTGCGACAAAGGAGACACGAATAGCTCCAGTTGGGGGACAAGCACCCGAGGCACCTGTTGCTACCTCTGCACTTCAAGAGACCCTCGCACAATTCTTGAGCATGTTTGGTACTTTAGCTCAATCAGGGTTGATTCCACTTGCACCAACCACATCTCAGGCTGGGGAAGAGCTCAGACTCCCGCGGCCCGTACCCCGGAGCAGCGGGTCCATGTTGATCAGGTCTCAAAGGTACCTATTGTTCCTGTTCGCCCGAGGTTAGGGCATGGGCATCTGAGGAGGAGTATCTTAGACTTGAGAGGTTCAAGAAGTATCACCCTCCTACTTATAATGGTTTATCTTCAGAGGATGCACATGACTTTCTAGAGAAATGCCAACGTATTCTCCGTACCATGGTTATTATGGAGACGAGCGGTGTTGCTTTCACTATATTACAGTTGTCAGGAGCAGCGTATCAGTGGCGGTGAGTTCATGTGTAACGACCTGACCGGTCGTTTTGAGAGTTAGCGCCCCGATCCCCTGATAACTGTTCCCCCCATGTCTTATTAGGTTAATGGAACTTGTCGGAGTGTTGAGCGGTGATATTCGGAGTGATTTTGGTCATATAGTCCTTTAAGGTGAATTTCATCTTTAGAAATTAAGCCGTAGATAGAGCTGTGTGAAGACGGATCCGGAATGGAATTCTGTCGACTCCATTAGCTCCGTTGAGTGATTTAGGGGTTAGGAGCGTGTTCGGAATATGTTTTCGAGGTCGGATGTAGATTTAGGCTTGAATTGGCGAAAGTTAGAATTTCGGCGATTTCAGCCGATAGGTGAGATTTTGATATCGGACTCGGAATGGGATTCCGAAAGCGTTATGACCTGTGTGAAAAAATTTGAGGTCATTCGGATGAGTTTAGACGTGTTTCAGCGTCGAATGTGAATTCTTGAAAATTTCTAAGTTCTTAGGCTTGAATCTATGCATATTTGAGTATTTTGATGTTATGGGACGTGTTTTTAAGGCTCGACCAAGTTTGAATAAGGTATTTGGGTTAGTTGGTAGGTTTGATTGAGGTCCCGGGGCCCTCGGATGATTTTCGGATGCTCAACGGAGTGGTTTTGGATTTAGTAAAACACCAGAAATTTTGCTGCTGGTTTCCTTCTATGCGTTCGCGTAGAGGTCACCGCGTTCGCATAGAATAGTTTTGGGGCTTCAGTGTTTTCTTCTTCGCGTCCGCGGTCAACTGGACGCGAACGCATAGGTTGGGCAGGCAACTCTTTGCGAACGCATTGAGTTCTTCGCGTTCGCATAGGCTTAGAGGGGGGGCAGGGGTCAGGGGTTGCAATAGATGAAAACCCCTTCACAAACCGACGGTAGTAACCTGTTAAGCCCAAGAAACTCCGAATCTTTGTAGCTGATGTGGGTCTAGGCCAATCCTTGACTGCTAAAATCTTCTTGGGATCCACCTGAATACCCTATGCCGATACAACATAGCCCAGAAATGCAACTGAACTCAACCAGAACTCGCACTTCAAAAACTTAGCATACAACTAACTGTCCTTCAGAGTCTGGAGGACGTCTCGAAGGTGCTGCTCTTGCTCCTCTCTGCTGCGGGAGTAAATCAAAATATCATCAATGAAGACAATCACGAACGAATCAAAATAGGGCCTGAACACTCGGTTCATCAAATCCATAAAAGCAGCTAGGGCATTTGTCAACCCAAATGACATCACCAAGAACTCATAATGCCCATACCTAGTGCGAAAGGATGTCTTAGGGACATCGAACACCCTAATCCTCAACTGATGGTAGCCAGATCTCAAGTCAATCTTTGAAAACACTGTGGCACCCTGAAGCTGGTCGAACAAACCATCAATCCTCAGCAAAGGATACTTATTCTTGATAGTAACCTTGTTCAGTTGCCGGTAGTCAATGCACATCCTTATCGTTCCGTCCTTCTTCTTAACAAACAACACTGGCGCACCCCAAGGAGAAACACTAGGCCTAATAAAGCCTTTAGGTAGCAAATCCTGTAACTGATCCTTCAACTCCTTTAGCTCTGGCGGGGCCATACGATATGGCGGAATAGAGATGGGCTGAGTGCCCAGAGCCAAATCAATGCAAAAGTCAATATCCCTGTCGGGTGGCATACCCGACAGGTCTGCAGGAAACACCTCGGGAAACTCACGAACAATGGGCACAAACTCTATAGAAGGAACCTCGGCACTAGAATCACGAACATAAGCCAAAAGGCCAAATATTCCTTCTTAACCATGCGTCGAGCCTTCATATATGAGATAACCCTGCTGGAAGAATGACCACGAGCCCCCCTCCACTCCAATCGAGGAACTTCCGGTAAGTCCAAGGTCACAGTCTTGGCATGACAGTCTAGAATAGCATGATAGGGAGACAACCAATCCATCCCCAAAATAACATCGAAATCAACCATATCAAGGAGTAGAAGATCTACTCTGGTCTCAAGACCACTAATAACCACTATACATGAACGGTAGACTCGATCTACCACAATAGAATCACCCACCGGTGTAGATACATATACAGGAGTACTCAGGGAATCACGAGGTATAATAAGATAAGGAGCAAAATATGAGGACACGTAGGAATATGTGGACCCCGGATAAATTAAAACTGAAGCATCCCTGCTGCAAACTGAAACCATACCTGTAATGACTGCATCGGAGGCCTCAGCCTCAGGTCTGGCGGGAATAGCATAGCATCGGGGCTGGGCCCCACCAATCTGAACATCCTTGGGTCGACCTACTGCAGGTTGACCTCTACCTCTAATAGCATTGTACTGGTAAAAAATATAGCCTCCTACGTGTACAAATTTTGGATGACTCAACCAGCCAGGTGGACCAAATAAAACATCACACGTGGACACGGGACAAAAAGATACGGTCAATACAAAGAATTAGCCGTGAAAAGATCATCAAAGAAGAAGAGACACGATCACAACGAATCCGAATGCAATAATGGGTCGATTCGAAGATCAGCAATCAATATCTTGTACGTTATGTAACTCCTAAAACAACAGTTACTATTCACCATTGTAACGCCTCATTAATGTAATAATTAGTCATTAAATAGGCAATCATGGCAGAAATTCAACGTTGTACTAGGAGAATATCCCTATAAAAGGGATAAAAATGTAACAAACAGGACATCTGATTTCTCGGAGACTAAGCTATTTTATTCTTTGCATATTACTCTCAAAATTATTGCTACTTTATTCTTCATTTTACTAATTCGATTATCAGTAACTCGAGTTTATCCTAAATTAAGCTTTAGTCAAAGGATCTTATTCTTTGGTTAAACAAATTGGTCCCGTTGCCGGGAATCTGATAATCATCGTTTTCACTACCAATCGATATCCTTAAAATAATGTCGAATTTCAACAATAACAACATCAACAATAATGACGATAACAACCAGCAAAGAAATGAAACCCCAGTTTCAACTCCTCCTCGAGGAACTCCACGAGTTTCGAGAGAACCATCTCCTAAAAGAGCCGACAATCGTAACAATAATGCACAACCAGTGGAATCAAATCAAATAAGGCAAATGATTGCTGAATACGTGGGGCAGGCTTTGCAAGAATTTACAAGAGGATTACCACAAGTACCTCCAGTACCACCAACACTGCCTCTGAATAATACATTTATAGTTGAAGATTTGCAAGCGGGGTTAACAAATTCAACCAGGGATGAAACCCTCAATACACTTCTTGAAACACGACCAGGTACGACTAGTAATTCAGAACTACAAAATTTATTATTAACCATGCAGAAGCAGATGAAAGAACAAAATGATCGCATCGAGCAAATCCCTGGTGTTCCGTTTATTATCAAAGGAATCGATGTGGATAGGTATTCACAACAACCTTGGAAGCCAAGTGCAGCCCCATTACTTATACCCAAGAAGTTTAGAATGCCCGATGTCCCCAAATACGATGGAACAACCGACCCACGTGATCACGTGACTGCTTTCACCACTGGGAGTCAATGATTTAACAAAAGAGGAAATAGAATCAACCCTTGTCAAAAAATTCGGAGAAACACTCACGAAAGGAGCCTTAACCTGGTATTCTCTTCTCCCTGAAAACTCTATAAATTCTTTTGCTGAACTTGCAGATTCGTTTATAAAAGCACATTCTGGTGCACAAAAAGTTGAAAAACGAATGGAAGATATATTCAAGATAAAGCAAGGAGACAAGGAATTGCTCCGTGAGTTTGTAGACAGATTCCAAAGGGAAAGAATGCAACTACCAAGGGTGCCTGACAACTGGGCAGCCATGGCATTCACAAGTAACTTGAACGAGAAAAGTTCAGAAGCCACGAGACGACTCAAAGAGAGTCTAAGAGAATTCCCAGCCACGACATGGAATGATGTATACAACAGGTACAGTACTAAACTAAGGATTGAAGAGGATATAATTACACGATCAAAAGATGAAGAATATCACAGAACAAGACGCCTAGAATCAGAGAAAAAGTCAGGTAAAAATAGGTATGATCTTTACTTAGGACCCTCGAGACGTGACCTACGTCCCAGGTTCGAAAATACAAAACCTTAGGGAAGAGATACAAACTCATCCTCATCTACATCCAGGAGAGATCGAGATGAACAATTCCTGGATATTACCCGAATTGGACACCATAACTTTAATGTAAGTAGCACTGAGCTCGTCTCAATACTAAGAAGTATGGGAGACAAAGTTAAATGGCCGAAAGAAATGCGTTCTAATCCTAACAGGAGGAACCTCGATCAATGGTGTGAATTCCACAATGATCACGGCCATAGAACAACAGATTGCAGATATTTACAAGGTGAAGTAGAACATCTATTAAAGCAGGGCTATTTAACAAACTTGTTTAGTGATAAAGGTAAACAGGCATATATGAAGAACAGGCAGGAGCCACCAAAACCACCCTCCCCAAAACGGACTGTTAATGTCATACATGGAGGAGAAGAAGTAAACGGGATAGTCTGCCAGCTAACATCAAAAGTCACGAGCACCCATGGAAAGCGGGTTCGAGAAGAAATGAGGGAAGAACAAATATCTTTTGACGACGCAGACTTTGGTGGATTAATACTTCCACACAATGACGCGTTGGTAATATCCTTACTCATTCATGACACTAACGTTAAAAGGGTGTTGATTGATCAAGGCAGTTCAGTCAATATAATTTTGATGAAAGTTATGGAAGAAATGCTAGTAGAAAACACAATGATTCCAAAGGTTTGAGCCATATCTGGGTTCGACAATTCAATAGTGATAACTAAAGGTGAGATCGAACTCAACACTTACGCTGAGGGAGTTATCAAAAATGCAAAATTCCAAGTCATTAACACAGAAATGGCTTACAACGTCATGATGGGAAGACCATGGATTCATTATATGAAAGCAGTCCCATCTACTTTACATCAAGTAATAAAATTCCCTTCCAAATGGGGAATAAGGCAGATCAGGGGTGATCAGCAAACCTCGAGGAATATTAATTCAATAACTCTTAACAACAAAAGAGACGCGGAAGAAACAACGAATTGTCAAACAGAGGCTCATCAACAAACAGGTATGGAACAAACTTCTGATCAGCTACGTACCAAAGAAATATATATTCCAATAGGTACGGAAGAGGATAATGACAAAACAAATCCTGTAATCATCAAGAATGAGCCAGAACATGCGGACATAGACTCCAGACCAGATTTCATCCATGAACCAGAAGAAGAAGAACATATCAAAACGACTGCTGAAGAACTCGAGGTTGTTCCCATCTCAGAACAAAAGCCCGAAAGGAAACTTTACATTAGCGTAAAATTGTTAGAAAAATTAACTCCAGAACAAAAAGGTACGTTTGTCAATTATTTAAAGGCTAATGAGGATTGTTTTGCATGGTCCCATTCGGATATGATAGGTATCCCACCAGAAGTGATGACTCACAAGTTAANCAGTCGTAGTACCTAAAAAGAACGACAAATGGCGGGTATGTGTCGACTATACTGATTTAAATAAAGCATGTCCCAAAGATTCATTCCCCAAGGGACTTATTGTCCCAAAGATTCAGTCCCATCGATGCAACCGCAGGTCATGCACTGTTAAGCTTTTTAGATGCATATTCTGGTTATAACCAAATCAAAATGGAACCCTTGGATGAAGAAAAGACTTCCTTCATTACTAACCGAGGGACTTATTGTTATAACGTTATGCCTTTTGGGTTAAAAAATTCAGGTGCCACTTATCAAATGTTAGTGACGAAAATGTTCCAAGAACATTTGGGCAAAACAATGGAGGTTTACATCGATGATATGCTTGTAAAGTCAATACAAGCAGTAGATCATCTACAACATCTCTCTATCACTTTTGATATTTTACGCAGGTACAATATGAAACTCAACCCAGAAAAATGTGCCTTCGGAGTACAATCTGGTAAGTTTTTGGGATTCCTTGTGTCTAACAGAGGAATAGAGGTAAATCCAGCACAAATAAAAGCTATAGAAGAAATACCTGAAATCTTGAGAAATAAAAAAGAAGTCCAAAGATTGACAGGAAGAATAGCAGCTCTAGGGAGATTTATTTCTAAGTCTTCCGAAAAAAGCTTTAAATTCTTTGCAGTTCTTAAAAAGCAAAATCAGTTCGAATGGACTGAAGAATGTCAACAGGCTTTAAAAGACTTGAAGGTCTACTTGTCAAAACCACCATTGCTATCAAAGCCAAAAGAAGGAGAAAGATTATACATCTACCTGGCTGTCTCAGAAATTGCCGTAAGTGCAGTACTGGTAAGAGAAGAAAGAGGTAAACAATCTCCCATTTATTATGTAAGCAAAACTTTACTAGATGCAGAGACTAGATATCCACATCTAGAAAAATTAGCTTTAGCATTAATAATGGCATCAAGAAAATTGCGTCCTTATTTTCAATGTCATCAAATTACTGTCGTAACTTCATATCCTTTAAGGAATATTTTGCATAAACAAGAACTGTCAGGAAGATTAGCCAAATGGGCCATAGAATTAAGTGAACATGATATAACATATCAACCTAGAACTGCAATTAAATCACAAATATTGGTCGATTTTGTAGCTGACTTTAGCAATAATATTACTCCTGAAGTAGAAAAGGAACTGCAACTTTTCAATGGTATAAACTCAGGTCAGTGGACCCTATTTACAGATGGTTCATCTAAATAAAAGGAGCAGGATTAGGTATTGTACTAATATCACCCACAGGTGAAAAGGTACGACAAGCAATCAAGTGCTATCCAATAACTAACAGTGAAGCAGAGTACGAGGCTGTTATTGCAAGTTTAGAATTGGCACGAGAGTTGTCAATTGAACAAATCAAAATCAACAACGATTCACAACTGGTGGTAAATCAAATACAGGGGACTTACATCGCTCGAGAAACTCGAATGCAACAGTACTTAGAAAAGGCACAAGAACTTATGAGACAGTTCAAAATGTGGGAAATAATACAAATACCTAGAGAGGAAAATGCTGAAGTAGATGCATTCGCCAACCTCGCAGCAGTTATAGACGTAACCAATAAAGACAACATTATCGTCGTACACCTCTTCCATTCGACAGTTGATCACAGCAAGAATGAGGTATCTTTCAATAATCTAACTTGGGATTGGAGAAACGAATTTCTTAACTTTTTACAGAACGATATCGTGCCTGAACACAAAAAAGTAGCTCAAGCGCTCCGCCGCAAAGCAGCGAAATACTGTTTACTTCACAGCACCTTGTATCGCAAAATGTTTGGTGGACCCCTAGCTAAGTGCCTCGGACCTTACCAGACGGAGTTTGTGATAAAAGAAGTCCATGAGGGCCACTGTGGAAATCACACAGGTGCAAGATCTTTGTTAAAAACCTTAATCAGAGCAGGATATTACTGGCCCAAGATGGAAGAAGACGCGGAAAATTTCATATCAAAATGTGATAAATGTCAGCGGTTCGCTAATAAAATGCATCAACCAGCAGAATTGTTACATTCTATTATATCACCATGGCCCTTCATGAAATGGGGAATGGACATAGTAGGACCTCTTCCCCCAGATAAAGGCCAGGAACGGTTCCTACTTGTACTTACTGATTATTTCACAAAATGGGTAGAAGCAGAAGCATTCAAACAGGTGCGGGAAAAGGAGGTTAAAAGTTTCTTATGGAAAATATAATATGCCAGTTTGGAATTCCAAAGGAGATCGTGTGTGATAATGGCCCACAATTTATAGGCTCTCAAATCATAGAATTTTTCGACAGTTGGAAAATCAAACGGATCACATCAACACCATATCATCCCGTAGCTAATGGACAAGCAGAATCCACGAACAAAATCATCGTCAACAATATAAAGAAACGGTTAGACAGAGCCAAAGGCAATTGGCCTGACGAATTACCAGCGGTGTTATGGGCATATAGGACTACATCAAAAACAGTTACGGGAGAAAGTCCTTTCGCACTCGTTTGTGGCTCTGAGGCATTAATACTCGTGGAAATTGGCGAACCAAGTCTTAGAGTAACAACAACTACGGAACAAACGAATGATGTTGAACTCCAGACCAATCTAGACCTGCTCGAGTCATGAAGAGATGCAGCCTTAATACGGATGGCAGCTCAAAAGCAAATCATAGAACATTATTACAACCGCAAAGCTCATCTCAGGTATTTCAAAATTGGGGACTTTGTACTTAAAAAGGTCTTCCAGTCAACAAAGGAAGCAGGAGCTGGTAAACTAAACCCAAATTGGGAAGGTCCCTATAAGGTCCGAGGCATAGCAGGCAAAGGCGCGTACGGGTTGGAAGCCATGGACGACAGGATTCTACCAACAAGTTGGAACGCCATACACCTGAAAAAGTACTATTTCTGAGGAAAAGAAGTACCCCGGTCAGGCACCCCATGTTAGATTTTATTTTTGAATGTTAAAATTTTACTAACTTTTTTAGATGATAGGCAAAAAGCTAACCCATCACCAAATGATGACATTAGACCTGCAAAGATGCGAGAAAATAACATAATTCTCGGTCTAGGGTTACACTTTCTGATTGATATTTTAAAGGGTTAAGCAGTCATCATCTAAAAAAGTATATACCTTCGAGTCCGGAAT